>CAEFZX010029785.1:0-54464 GCA_903066825.1 Alfaro cultratus
GGCTACAACAGATCCCAGGAACAACATCAGACATCTCAGTCCAGAAATGTGCAGTCCTAGGCACAGCCAAGATACTGTGCAGAACCCTCAAGCTCCCAGGCCTCTGGTAGAGGACCCGAGCTCAGAGGAAGAAACCACCCGCGGTGGGTGAGAAGGGAATTTTATTTATTTTTTTTTAATATTCATATAATTTGTCCTCTGTCACAATTAAACATTCTAGGTTTTCTAAAAATAAAAAAACTTACACATTCCACAAAATCTACACCATCTACATACAGTCTTCTGTAAAATATCTATATACATTGATGTTCTGCAAAAGCATAAAAACTTTTTCTTTTCTATATAATCCATTACATTTACACACAAAACTCACATCCAATGATGTCCAGTGTGCTGCACAGC
The DNA here is from genome assembly GCA_903066825.1 of Alfaro cultratus. Classification (NCBI taxonomy): domain Eukaryota; kingdom Metazoa; phylum Chordata; class Actinopteri; order Cyprinodontiformes; family Poeciliidae; genus Alfaro; species Alfaro cultratus. Next base: position 403 of record CAEFZX010029785.1, read on the forward strand.
TTTCATATCACCCAGTAGAATGATACCAGCAGCAACTACAGTTGCCCATTTTTTAATTGACTTAGTCATACAACATTTTAAGTTTTAATCTATAATTTCTCCCACAAACCACTATGCTGATTCTTGTCAAACAGACAGACAGATAGATAGATTGATTGATTTTGAGCCGAGTAAAGATTTGAAGTTTCTATCACTACTTCTCTCTAAAATAGTCAACTCGAGGCTTTTACACACAATTGGGGTTCTTGTTTCCGTTTGACAGCGGACAACATAAACAGCTAAGAAGAATTGTTGTTTTTTACTAGCAAGGTAAAGAAAATAATGCAAACATATGATTGACGTCCTACAACTTGATCTCATTTAATAAAATGTAACTTTTAAAACTCACCAGAAAGAATGTAATCATTATTGGACTCTTTGTTCTCATTTAAATCCGTTCTAGAACGAAAAGGTTGCACTTTCTGCGTTCTAGAACGTCGGAGGCTTTTCGCGGCTATCTGAAGTACTGTCGCGAGCGCATAAACTCGGCGGCTCACATCAATAAACTGGCCGTTGTCATGGAATCAAACACAATCAAGGCACAAATCCTGTTTTCTGGTGGATCAGACTGCGAATTAAAACTTTTAGATCTGAAGATTTGACATAATACGATATGAATTCAACTGACGCTGGAGAGGCGTCAGAAGGATGTTTGCACGAATATTTCCCACAACAAAACTCACTAACAGCACCAAACAGTTAGCTAAGGACATTGCTAATCGCTTTTGAAACTCACCGTGGATCACATAAATCCCTTTAAAATGTTGAGGGAATGTAAGCTAATGAATTTGTTTGGAACTCAACCCGATTAAGCAGTTGGTTATGAGTTGGGTTTTGGGTCAGCCTGAGGCCTCACAGGTGTTTTTGGTTTACTAGATTGCACCTGCACAGTATAAAAATGCTGATCGGGGCAAGGCTCCATTACTTTACCTGACGCTGCCTTGAAAACAGGTGTAGTTGCAGGGTGAGCAATGGCCGCTTGTTAGCCTTGGATTAAACTAGTTTTTTTGTTGTTTTTTTAAGGCAGACGGATGATTTTCTGATTAAGCATGTATTCAAATAATGCGCTGCTTACAAGTGAGTTTCTGAGCTGATTTTATTGCACAGTCTGAACATTTTAGTAAAATAAAATTTAAAAAAATCCTATTTGTGCGCATATTGGACAATTACAGTAGACTTGAGTAAACTCCCACAATATTATCCATCTTGGCACACCTTAAATTAATCAACTAGCAAACTATACTCAAATCCAATCCATCTGCATGTTTTGAAATGTTGAAACAAATGAGAATTAAGTATCGGCATCATTCTGGAATTCAAACATCAAGTACACTTACATGGCTTTTCTGTCGGCCTTGATAGCCAAACAGCAAGGAAACCCTTTTATGTGACTTATGGCCAATTTCATAAAGCACAGTAACATCTTCAAATGACTATGGTACATAAAAGGAAGTCCAATGCATAGTAGAAAGTGTGACAATTAAGATCAGAAGAGACTGGTCAGAAAAAGAATCACTTTGTGATATTTGTGCGTACATAAGCTGTAAAAAGGAATGTGCTGTTCACCAGCAAAGACACCGACTCTGCTCTCAGTCTTAAACTGACATTGGAGCAGTGATCAGTCTGTAACATTGAATGAAATCTTAAAATGGCTAGAGAACTTTTTACTTCAATAAATACATCATCAGTTGAACCACCACAGTTTCTTTTGCATGTAACCTTTGAGATGACCAGATTTTCTTAGTGTTTGACTCAATCTCATCTAAAATCTGTCCCGACATTGCATAAACAACTGGAAATGTCAGTAAGACGCTCTCAGAGCTGCTGTGGATAAAACTATCCTAGATGTTCCATCTCTTCAGTCACCTCCATTGCTCACGGTGTTTGGCTCATAGCACCACCCTCTTTATTCAGTCCCTCCTTTTCCTCCTTTGTTTCTCTGCTCAATGAGGTTTGGGAACATGGCCGTCCACATAGAAGTTCCTGGTGACTTTGGGTAAAGTGAGCTCAATGCCGTCAAGATCCGGGGTGAGAATGATCTGACATCCCAGGCGGGAATTCTCCTGAAGCATGGGTGCCATGTCGAGCATGTCATCCTCCCTGGGGACCGAAACATGTGTCAACTTTTACTGAGATCCAGAGCATACAGGAAAGATTCAGCTGCAAACGTACCTCTCTTCAGGTTCTGGAAGCTTGTCGAGATGGGCGGAGCTCACATAGACGTGGCACGTTGAGCAGGCCAGCGATGCCTCACAGGCTCCTACAGGAAAACATAAAGGGTTCCAATTATTCCAGCATCATACATTAGTTAAGCTGCATCCACCCTCACCTTCAAGGTCAATTCCATGTTTATGAGCCAAATACAGGACGTTGTCCCCAACTTTGGCCTTAACTGGGATTCTTTTGCCGGAGCGGTCAATATACATTACGTTGACCCTGGAGATTAGAAATGATAACATTAATAAACAAAAAACTGATTTTAAGTATACTTTTCAACTCAGTGCCTTGCAAAAGTATTCATATGCGAAACACATAGAAATGCATAACTGATGTTTGTGAAAATGTCATTTGTATTCAGCCCAATTTTAGGCAAAACTCAGAACTTTTGCAGGTATTTTTGGTGTTTTAATGTTCGTCTGGATGCTGCATGCTTCCATGGAGGACAACAGAAAATCACTCTTATAAACATGTCACGGTATCCTCACTGTATCCCTCAGAAAAAATGAACCCATTTAAATAAAGAAATCCCTCCATGGGTGATACCTCGAAAGAGAGCGTTCATTTTGTAGAGTTAACATTGGTTCTGTAAGTGATCTGGTATGAAAGAGTAGCAAAACAGCAATTTTGAATTTTAATCATCAGAATACTGGAGCTAAATTACATCAGTCTGCTTTTCTCCATCGATACACACTTCCCGACCGCTCCACGCCTTATGGGGTAAAAAATAAAATAAAATAAAGACGACACACACGTTGCGCAAAACTCTGAAACAGGAGAACCGTGATATAGAATGGAGCAACGAACTGTTAATCTATAAATCAATAGACAGGTCTATATAAAGATATAATCCACGTTCCTGTTCCATATTTGTATGGCATTAAAAGGATCTGGAACTTTTGTTTTTCCACTGAAAGCTCTGGTTTACACAGTAAATGCCATTTGGGTGAAATTTTCTGGATGATACTCTGATGTCCCATTCTCTTGAAGGCAGCACAGAGCTGCACCACCAGAAACTCACAGGAACATTGGAGAGAAGAAGAGTTATAATTGACATAGTTGGAGTTCTATCCATGTTTTAATGTTGCAGAGATAAGTCTTTCTGCAAATAGTTCAAAGTTTAAACTGGTATTGTTGTACATCTTTAATCTGGCCATTTTGTGTAATATTTAACAACTAGAAAATGGCACAGAACAAGAATATGTTTTCCACTATGATTGGCTGCTGTTAGGCCTACCAATTTGAAGTTGAATGTCCACTGCATTTTTCTTAGATGCCTGTAAAAATAATTTCTATTCGCATTGACATAATGCGAATAGAAATGATGTCCTCTGGAAAATTATTTTTGACAATAACTCCAAAAACACCCATAAAAATCAAAACATCAGCAACAGCGATAGTAATATTAATAATAAAATAATATTCAGCGCAAAGTAGCCTACAAATTCTTTGATGGGGGGAGGTAAGGGACCTGGATGATGGATAGGGGAGCGCTGGCCCGAAAAAGGTTGAGAAACACTGGTTTAGGGCATGGGTTTCCATGACCCATATAAACAGAGAACATTTATCATAAGACTTTTTAAAATTTAATCATGTCCACACAAATACTGATAATGCTTATCTACAATGTTGACCGTTATCACTGAAACAATGGAGCATTTGCAGATAACAATCAGTGTCTGAAAATTTTAAGTATTTTGTCTTTGATAAACCAAGACTGTGAACTAAAGTACATAATTCAAAAATTATAATTTGACCAGTTCAAAATAGAACATTTTCAACATTCTAGTGGGTTTATTTTATTTGTATTATTAATTAGTCCCTGTTTATAGCTGTTATAACTCCACAATAAAAGTCCTTTGGACTTACACATCATCTGGGTCTTCTGCGTTGGAGCTGCTCTCTTCAGCTTGGGAGAGACCTTTGGAAAAAGAAACAGTAACTTCAGAAATCACGTAACTGTTTCATATCAAAGAGGGGAATCTACAACTTGTTGCACAGATGTTGCAGAAATCTCATAACAACTCCAACTGGGAAAAAGTTACACAAGAACTTTTAAACAATGTTTGGTTTGAAATATAAATTGCAAGCCAAACTTTGCAGGCATTATGAACAACGCAGTATTCATAAGATCGGTTACTATTTATTAGATGTCTTATAAAAAAACAGTTTATCTTCACGAATGCACCCTAAAAATTATGCTAAACACAGCTAGCAAGCTACACCACTCACATATACTGGTCTGTAAATGCCGATTTATCGTCCGGAGACTATCGAACGAGCCCCTCCTCTGAGAGCCGGCGGTGTTGTCGACGCAGCCCTTGAATCTGTACAAAGGACATGACCGACAGTCCGGGATAACTCTGGAGAACCTCAAAGTCAGTCCCATGCTCGACCTGGCTGCAACGGCCGCCGCCATGACGCTGTTTTGGTCACATGGCCAAAAATCAACCAATAGGAAAAGAGGGGAGCCAAGAGGTCGCTTTCTGCTGTGAAGCGCTTTTCTGACAGCAGAGGGCGCTACTGCACCACTGTCAAAACAGGAAATTGAGGTATTTGAAATGTTCGATTTAACTTTATTTTATTAGACCGAGCAGTGCTAATTGATTAGTTAGTTAATTGATAAGTGGAAGGAACGCAGTAATTAGTTTTTAAAAGCTGATTGGTGTGGCGTGAATTTGTATTTGATTCAATACTTGTTATAACCCACTTTTCCTGCAAGTTTTTTGGGGCATGTCACAGCTGTAAACGCATCTAAACACTTACAATCTTACAGACGTTTGTTTGCAAAATAGCTTATGCTTTTCCCACATCCCATCAGCATGATGCTGCCCCTACTGTGCTACCCAGAGAGCTCAGAATGATAGTTTTCATCTACACATAGTCTTCTGTGTTTGGACCAAAAGTTTAGTTTTAATCTGAACTTTATCTACCTGCTGTTGTGCCTCCACCTGACATGTAAAAAAATCAAAAAACTTTTGACAAGACTTTTTAGGGCTCTCTTTCAAGGGTGTCTTTACTTCTCTGAACACTACTTCTATTCCCATGGCTTTTGTAGGTTTGCAGTTGTGCCACATTATTTTCATTATTAGATGATGGATTAAACTATACTTCCTAAGAAACCAGAAATAATGTTTTATAACAACACCCTGCGTTACACTTTCCCACACCTTCGCCCTGACCTGTTTCTGTGTTTTGTTTTCTTTTGTTTTTGTTATTTTCTTTGCTTTCATGATTGCATTTGTTCATTAATCCTATTTAATAGCCTCTGAGAGCTTCACAGAACATAGATTACAGTTCATTCCACAATTATGGACTGTTTAGATTTTACTAAGTGACTTTTAAACACAATTGATACCACAGGATTTTGCTTAGGCATGTCTGATTAAAATAGGGTGAATATGAAGACTTTGATTTGTAAAACAAGGTTCCCATGAACGTCCTCTTCACATTTATATAAGATATTAAATTCTTCAATATTAAAATAGACTGAAGTTCTTATTATTATTTGCGCTGAATATTGCTTCTTTAGCAATTTTATTATCAAGAACCACTTATACGAACTATATCTTCTGTGTTTTTTGAAACTTGACACCATAAATGTAAGCAGCTTACTGGGTGAGAAATGCACAGAGGCATCAAAGCCACAACAGTTTTGAGTCAAGTGTATCTGAATGAAAGTGAAAGTGGAAAAAGACAAAAAGAAAGTTTGAATGTGGAAATATAATTTCTCTTTACTTACACATGAACAACCGCATTTGACACTTAACAAAAATTAGTTACTTACGAAGCAGCATTAATTTCTCTTCATTGGGAAAGAGATTTACTACCCCGTGACGCTTATTATGTTGGAGACAATTTTTTAATTAAAGAATCAGTAGATAAGAAAACACATAAACAGATTTTGTGTTCAAACACACTACAGTAGTACTTTGAAATTAACATTCTTAAGAATATTTTCACTGGTGACATATGTTATCTGCATAGTAGCAGCTTTGACTTGTCTAAACCTGTTAAATGTTTTGCCAATGTGAGGAAAAAGGTTTGTGGTCTCAATTCATTACAGTATTTCACTACTTCTGAGCTGACTAACTTTTTTTTTACGGAATAGAGGGCAAATAATACAAGTTTATTCCTATTTCTACTCGTTTTCATTCACGATTTCTTTTAGTTGTTGCATAATAAAATATGTAACAAATGATTGAACAATGTATTCCCTCATATTATTGAGTGAACAATTTAAAGCATAAAATGAAGTGAAAATGAAATTACTCCATTTACTTTCCACAGTGCCTTCCAAACAAAAGTATTCACTACCCCTAACTTTTTTAAAACATTATTTTTTTCACATTTTGTAAAATTAATAATAGTGTACTTCATTTGAGTCGTACATGACAATCCAATGCAATGGAATTGTCTTAAAAGGAGTCATAGTTTTTATTTTCTTTCATTTTATTTTTATTCATATTTGTGAGGAGAAAAACTAATAGTTGTCAGTAGATGTGAATCTCTGCTGTTTATTTTGGGCTTCTTAGCTACTTCCCTGATTACGGCACTGTTGTTTTCTGAAACAAATTGGTTTTGCAGGATTTTATTTTGTAATATTAGAGTAAAGGGGGGCTGAAAACAATTGCACAGAATACCATCAAGACTTTTGTTTATGAAAATGTGAGAAACTAAGTGTCATGTTTCTTTTACTTCACTGTCACAAACTGCTCTTTGTTGGTTTATCATCAAGAATCTCAATAAAATGAGTCAAGATTTATGGTTGTAGCATAACAAAAATGTAAAATACTTTTAAAAGATTCTGTAGAGATACTTAAACATGTCGAAATGCAAAATTACTTTGAAATTACTGTTCAAAATGGCTTAACATCTTGTTTGAATAACTGCCCCATATTTGCATCATCGACTTGTTCAAACTTGTTAAAGATTTTTATCATGTTGAGAGAAAGGTTTTCACTTCTCTTCATTCATCATTCGCTTTCTATTATTTGTAGGTCAGATGACTCAAAATAGAAGTCTCCCATTCAATCAAAAAAAAAAATAAATTAAAAAAAAGCACAGGCCACTTTTATACCAAAGTGACTGATTTCATGTTGTGTCCTGTCTGTTTCTTGGCTTTAGTTTATGGAGATTAAGCCCACTGATGTGTGAAGACAAATAAGTGATGTTATGACTGGAGACAGGTAAAGAGCTCTGGCTCTTTCATGCCTCCCTGTCCTTAGGAAATAAGGGAAGTTGCTTTGAAAAAAATAACTAAACTGTGCCAATTATATAAACCCCTATTAGGGGAGAGATGTGTTTATGTTTGAGAGGCAATTCTTCAGCTTAGTTTGACTCCTAATAACTTATGACCTCATACTCATGGATTCCCCCTAAGATTTAGCTTTCCCTTCATATTTCTCTGTAATTATCTCACAATGAACTTTGCTTAGTAGGATCAGTAGTCATAAAGCAAGTTGTAAGCTGTGTACACACCTCCCATCTGGAACTAGCTGCAGGGGGTTCCTCCCATGTAGGTGATCATAAAAAAAGCAAAATGGGTCACTTTGTCAAATTTTTTACTTTACGGTGGAGGCAACTTGGAGTCAAACTGACTGGCATATAAATTCATCCATTTTGTAGACTGTAAATCCACATAATGAAACACTATTAGACTGTTATGTTAGTACGTTTTCTAACAGCCGTACACCTGAACGGTGTTATTGTCTAGGGATATTTATCTGTGTGTGTGAATTCAGGGGGTTTAACGTTTAATTGGGCCCTGGATGCAGTTATATTTGTGACTGGGATACAAAGTGGCCTTTAGCTGCTCCTTAGACTCCCTTTATTCCCTGATGACTATGTAGTGCAAAAACATATGAACCCTCCTGAGACCCTCCGTAGGAGAGCTGTGCCATTTATTTTGCTATCCTCACCGGCAATGTTTGGACATTTTCTCATTGATATAATGAGCTTGGTGACCCTCTGGAGACAGTGTGCATACACACGTGTTCCCAAAGCCAGATAACGTATGGAAAGTACACCATTTCCCCATCTGTCCTTTGGGTGCTTTCAATCACTCCTGTCAGCACAGCCATTGTTGTTGTTGTTTTTAGCTAGCTTTACTTTAGCACTCACAACAGCACATTTGGTCCATTTGCCTTTCCTGTCATGATCCATTTACACTTTGAATTTGCATTTTGTTATTCTTAATTTTTTTTATCATGTTTGTTGTGAGTCTTGTTAGATGGTTCACTGATCTGTGTTTTCCCTGTGCATTTAGATTTTTTAAATAAGTTTTCCCTCAGCCTCCTTACTTATGCTCCCTGCCCAGCTGCAGTTAAACTCACCCATTTCTCGCTCCAGGAAACTTAATTTTTTCTGTTTTTCTACCATACTGGTCATGTTGTCTCTTTGCCACTGCTGGTTTCCACTCTGTAGTTTTAAGTAGTGATTTAATTTCTTTTATAAACATCTCATCATGAACCCGCCTGCCTCCTGACTGAGTTTGACTGCCGTCACCAAATTATGCACTTTTCACCAAACTGCTCCGTATCTTGTTAACAAAAGCTGCTTTAGCCCACTTATGATTTCTTCTTGAGAACTACAAGTAAGAGTACTCAAGATTGTTTGTCTAGTCTTGCTGGGTTAAATGGGCATTAATTATTTATTATTAAGAGCAGAAGCAGTCACTTAGTCACTGTATTACATTGTTTTATTCATTTAAAACAGAGACTTAGTGATCTGAAATGGACCTGCTGAGGTTGTCAACAATTAGCATAATTAGCATTCAGTGTGTTTATCTGAATGCTAAGGTGTTTGGGTGCATCCTTAGAGAGATCCCATGCCCTTCCCAGGTGGGTATCTCCCTGATACTGCAAGGTACATATCAAGGAGAGTCTGCTTCTTGTAATAAAACTTGTATTTTTGTTCATGCGACCTGGCAGCTCTTAGGTGCATTCATCTGAATAAATGTCATTAACTCGTCACATCACTGTGAGAATTTATGTAATGTTGAAAAGTTGGGAAACCCCTTGGGCAAATCGTGGCCGTCTGAAGAAGCTCCAAATATCACAGTTTTTATTTTTTAGAGCTCTATTAATCAGTCAGTGGAATATCTACAATGGGAACAGACATATCTGGGAGAGAATTAATTTATTAAGACTTTACACACTCATGGGTTATTTTATTAGCTACATCCATTGAACTGCTTGTCAACACAATGGTGAGTCATCTAGTCAGATGGTAGCATCTTTATATATTTAGGAATCTAGGAGGTGAAGACAAGTTATTAAAGATCTAATTAGGCATCAGAATTCAGGAGAAAAAAAAGGTGTTTAAGAGACTTTGAACATAGATCTACATGATACAGATAAATATGAAGGTCCTTGAATGGCTATTGACATGTTTGTAGTCAGAATATAGCAGCATTTTATACAGACTTAGCAGATGAAGTTAATCATAATTAATTAGCACTTACTTTCAGTTATATGTCAAGCTTACAAGAGGACTTTGCTATTTTTTCTTTTACCACCATGTTAGATGGCAGCAGTAGTTTCAATAAATTTCTTACTTGTCTACTTTGGGAATCTTCTGCTTAGAGCTGGGCTGATTTAAAATGCGAGTTTTAATGGAGTTTATAATGGTTATAATTTATTAGTCAGCTCTGAACAAATGCGTCAAAAATGCAATTATTTAAAGTCAATAGTTTTACATGTTTTGTTACGAGGCGGTAATGTTAAACTACCGCGTTGGATCTGCTGCTATAGCCCTGTCAGGAAGTTTACAGCAATCATGGTGTTGGATAGGACTTCAAAAGCTTCAAAGGAAATATACTGACAATGGAAACTATCCGAACTACCTGCTGTAACTCACTCCCACTTAATCTTATCGGTATCTTGATCTTAATGGTGTAAACCTCTGCCTGTGCTAACCTGAATATGAGCAACATTGTCGTAACGCTCCTGCTCCCCGATGAGTCACCAAACCCTCTGAGAGAAGGTAATTAGAAACAGGTTAAAATAATTGGCCCTATGGCCTTTCATGCCTCATATGCGTGGGAATGCTTGTTTTTCAGCTCACAAAAATGGGAAGAGCACCGCAAATGAGCAAACACAGAAGCAGTTGGAGAGCTGGCACTATTGTAGGGAAAGCTGACTCCTCTACTTTAGGAGATCTTAATGTTCCTTCAACACTTTCACTGCGTTCTGTGTCAAACATTTAATTGAGAAAAGCCCTTCCAAGTCTTTCTGGGAGCCAAGCTTCCGTTGCTGGTAATTGATGACCTTCCCCACACGCTCCACTGAAAACATCTAGACACTCATTAAGATGCTTGAGCTCTGGATGTTGCTTCAAACTGCGACGAGAGTGAGTACCGTCTGGCATGTGATAGGCGGCGCTGACCACTGAATGTTGACCTTTGACCACAGATAAAGAGAAGTTGAGCGAAGAGGTCAAAGGTTTAGTAGGTCAGGGAGGTCTGACAAATCATGTCAACAAATTTCCATTGTCAAAAAAAGCCTGATTAGCCGATTTCTGGGTTTGTTTTTTTAAAAGGCAGCATTAATAAAAACATTCCTTGCTTAAAAATAAAAAATGCTCTTCGGTCTGGCATGCCTGTCTGCCTGTGTGGTCCTCATCATTGAGGTTGGATTTGAGGTTGGTGTTTCTGTTCTTGTTAACACTTCAAAACGCAGGAATTTCAAAATAATCCATGGGGAGAAGAGAAAAAAGTTCATGAGTTTCCTGGATAAAAGGCAAAGAGAAAGAGCTGTTGTTTGCGTGTAGAGGGAAGCATCACAAATACAGAAGAAAACTGATTTCTAGATTTTATTTTTTTAGAACTGTATTTTCTGTCTGCTAAATACTTATACAACATCCTTAATAATTGTATTGCATTAATAGTAGTTTGATTAAAGATGGAAAAATCTTCTGAAGTTGTGAAAAAGTATCAATTTACCAACCCTTAACCCTTTGTTGTTGTGTATTTTACTATTAAACAGAGCTAAGGAGAAAAATATGAAAACAAATTCACATCTTTGACAAACTACAATGAATAAAATAAAAATTTCATGGGCTAGTTGCAATTTTAGAAGGTATTGTGTTGGTGAGAAATAAATACACACTCATTTCATTCATTTGGAATATTATTGAAATATTTATTTATTAGTTGCTAATGTTAATAGACATTTGACTGTAGCCTATGTGTAAGATTGTGACCCTTTTTGGACAGGAGAGTATAAAGAATAAATTCAAATTTGTGCATTTGGTTTTAAAGTTGTATGGTTATTATCAATTTGCTTTTATATAATATGATATAAGATTGATGGGTGGAAAGAAGCAAATTCTAAAGTTATTCAAATTTTCCTACTTCAGGAATGCCCTGCCAAAAAACAGCAGGATATAACAGGCTTTAGCTTCAGGGTTGATGGTTGTATATCAGGAGGGATTCACAATTTTCCTGCCTTGGGCGTTTTTTAGATATTTCCCACCTGAGATAACATTGCAGATGCTGCTCATAAGGAAGTTCAAGCTTCTTTCCACATACAAATTATGGTTTCCAAGCTTGTTGGATGGCAGTTACAAAGTAATGGAAATAATTGGCAATCACACATTCTAAATAAATAAATAATACTAAAGAAAGCTTTAAACAGAAACTTAAGTTTGTCATAATAGGAAAACAAATTACCCCCTTTGCTGATGTGTTCTGTAACTCTACTGTAGAGCAGATTAATCTTTTGCTCTTGGTTTCATCTGTCATTCTGCTGGATTTTTGTTTGATGTTTCCAGATGCTTTTGCTGTTTTCATGTTTGCACTGTATACTCCAGATCCTGGTTCCCAAAAGGGGGTCTTGGTTTCATGGTTCTGTGCCTTTGTTTTGATGTGGCGATCTTTGCTGCAATTACTTCACTCTGCTTTCCTTGTACACCCGGTTTTTGTAATAACAAGACCTTTTGTTGATTTCACTGCTCTTCATGGCTTTTTAATGTGTCCTGTGTCTGTGCTTTTATCTGTCTTATCTGGATCTGCTTTTTTTTTGTTAAATGTTCCTGACTTCATGCTTGCTGTTGGGCACTTACATGTTCTAAATGTAAATGCCAGAGAATGAAAAATTCAGCTTTTTTAGTCTTATCATCTTAGAGAACATAGCTCTTTATGCCCTGAAATGTAAAAAGTATGCAAATATCATTTGGATGGAATATTTTGACGTTTATATTTGACACAAGAGTTGACATCTCTTGTGTCAATTTTTCTATGTTGATGCAAATTTCCAGTTTCCAGATCAACTTAGAATTTATTTAGTCAAAGGACTAAAGCACATAAAAATTTAGAAATGTGCTTCAAGTTCCCTGACAGCAGATTTCTTTAAAAAAAATCGCTGTGAGTTCTGGGTCATGTTTCATTGAATGAACAGGAGGAAAATCTCATTCTCTTCAGGAACTGACCTGCAAGCCACTGACCAGAGGTGATCAAGGGAAAATTTACACACTTTTTATTCATTTTTGTATGTCTAGAACATTTTCATTTTCACTTCATTGGTAACATTAAATCACCCTTCTACTGACTCAGTAATAATGTTTACTTGGTAATGTGCGCAGACCAGAAAAACACAAACTGATGCATAAAATAAAGTTGACCAGATTATCTCTTGTTCATGCTGCCTACAAAAGATTTACTCAGTATTTTATTCAGACTTAACTTAATGTACTGTTCCCTCTTTATCTGCTGAAAGTCTGTACCATGTAGAAAAACTTCCACATGCCTATCAGTTGTTACATGCTATTTCTTAGAAATGGCAAAGCTTACCCAGTGTGCATGTGTGTATGCGTGTGTATGCTCCTGCTGTTAAACGCTGGCTGTAACTGACCCACTGTAAAGCAGAACTGATGCCTCTCTTGGGACTCTGAGGTGTTAGCTCTGTGCCAAACTGGGTCTGTTCTGTTCCACATAATAAGAGCACAACTTTTCACTGCAGCTGTAAATTCTCTCAGCAACATATTTTTTAAAATGAATGATGAGCTGGTAGAGGGCTTTGTGGCTGCAGCTGTAGATTTCACTTGTAGTTTAATCTTGTTTAAAGCAAGCTGTGCCTTGGTAACACATTTTGTCACGTTACAACCACATACATATACTTTAAAATATTTTATGGTAAATGTAGTAGACTAGCACAAAGTAGAGCATGAATGTGAAGTGTGAAAAATAATACATGGTTGCATGTAAAAATGTATAAATATAAATAAAAAGTGTAATGTAAATAAGTGCCACTTTATTCTGATACTACTAAATAAAACCTAATGTGACCAGTTGCATTCAGAAGTCACCTAATTAGTAAATAGCAGTACATTTAATCATCATGAAGTTTAGCTGTGCTATAAAGGCCTCAGATGTTTGTCACAGAAAATTAGTGAACAAACATAATGAATAGGTTTTCAACATCTCAGACAGTTTAATCTCACCTCCAAATACTGATGTCCAGTCATCTACCTTGGCAAGCCAAGTAAAAATAGAATCCAAGAGGCTCATGGTAACTCTGGGGGAGCAAGAGAGATCCACAGTTTGTCACTTAGTTGACACTTCACATTTATTGCAGGCTTTTAATGGATACGGGAAAAGAAAAATTGTCGAGAGAAAGACATAAAAAGTCCCATTCAAATTTTTCCACAATACCTTCTTCCTGACCTTGAGGTGCTCTGGTTGGACGAGACTGAAAGTTATCTTTTTGGTGAAAAACTATGTGGATGGCAGAAAACAAACATAATAAAACATGACAGAGGCAGCATTATTCTGAGGGGACGCCTTTCTTTCCACTGACTTCTACTCACAAAGTACCCTGGTAAAAATATTCATCATGAACACAGAAACTGGTTAGAGTTAAAAAGATGGCACTCCTGGAAGTAAAGCTATTAGAGTCTGAGAAAGACTGGAGATGCTCAACATAGAGCAGGGTAACCACTCTAAACACACAGCCAGGAGTACAACAGACTAATTGGAATCAATTATTTTTATTAGAATGGTCCAGTCACAGTCTGAACTTGAATCAATTTTAGAATGTGTGGCAGTATTTAAAAAGAGAAGAAGAGCAGTAATGGCTCTCTCTCACTCTGCAAAGCTGGTTCAGACTTGCAATAACAATTGGTTCTGCAAAGTTTACACTCATGGGGGTAAATGGACTAGCATGCCACACTTTCAGTTTTTCTTTTGGATTCTTAAATGGCAGATTTTCAATGCATTATTAGTAGTGTAGTGTTTCTTAGGGCAAAAAACACACAGGTACCTTTTTCATCTACTTACCATCTCTACAACTTTCAGAGAAACTAAAACTCTGAATTTGCTCCCTCTGTCCCTGCATAATAGTCTTCTCTTACTATTTTAAATCTCCTCATCAGTCATTCCCCCTTTCTATGCCTTAACCCCCATCTCTCTCTTCCAAACCATATCAAAACACAAGAACAATTTAGTTGTAGGAATCAGGCAGACACGTCTGCAGAAAATCCAGTCTAAACAGTGTTATCAGTGTCTGCAGAGTGCTGGCACCCTGACACAGGAAACCAGCGTGTGTCCAGAATGGGAAACCTGGGATGTAGATTCAGAATATGTATTTCAAAATCTTTTTTGATCTTTAAAGAAAGAATAGTTTCTACTAGTTTCTCTTTTAGTTTTTAGATAATTACTTTGAATATAATGCTTCATTGTGAAAGTCTCGTGTAAATCCTAAATGAAGTAAATTCAAGTATGTGTTATCTTTTTCCATCTGTATTTTGCATGATGCTGTTGTTGACTGCTGCACTGTTGCTGTTTTGTCAGGACCTGCCGTCTTTGTCATTGCACAGCAGACAACAATGACTTGATTCATGATGTGGCTTTGGAGCTTGATTCTCCCACTGTCAAATGTCATGGTTCTCAAACTGTGGCACATGTAACACTAATGGTACTCAGGCCCTTTAGTGGTATTTATAAGTTAAATACTCATCTTACATATTTCTATTAGATTTAATTATATTATAGATTGGCACTAGAGATGTGACAAATGTCCAGTCTCTTTTTTTGTACAGGTCTCTCCTTCTGATATTGATTTTGGCCAATTCCAATATCTCTAAGAAATATCAATATCAACAAAATATTTTTGACAATATTTTTTCACAGTCTATATATTAAATCTGTAAACATATGAAGTTTTTTTGTTTCTTCCACAGACTTCAGTAAGCTGTGACTAAAGAAATGCAAAAGACTTTGTGAACAGGATTAGATTTGATCAACCTCTATGTTGACTTAATGTTTTTGTTCTTCTTATATGTTTAAGGTTTGTGATGCCGAGTAGAGGAGGATTATATCAAGAGAAATTTGTAGAGAAGAAGAGTCACACTCTTCTTCTGTTTAGCCCCAAATTCAAAAGAAAAATTGATGACCATATGAGCCTCAAGTGAAGCAGCTGCTTTCATTTGAATTGAGATTAAAATTTGTTAGGGAAGTGAGAAAACAACTTTTTATCAGCCTTTCCTTTCTTTCAGCAGCACCCTCTTTCTCTGACAGAGTAAATTTACTTTCTCCTCTATCAGGGGCCACATTGCACCACACACATACGTTTAAACCAGGATAGGCAGGCCATGATAAAGGCCTGGTAGATGACAGTTGAACGGTCTGCTGTTCCTCTTCCTGGAATATGGAGAGCTGTGAACACAGCAGCCTGAGGCTAGATTATGTATCTGCACAGGGCATCGCGGAGGCTCCTGTCACCATGCTGTGAGTTATTACTCCGAGGTTTTCCTCCCGACGTAGTCACAGACACACTGGCTGTCAAGCAGATGAGATCAAAAAGTTACATATGCTAATTATGAGCCCAAATGTCATGTTAATTTTGGGTTGATTTATACAAAATGTTTCTTTTTCCAGGGTGGAATGACAATACCACAAACAACTTCTAACATTTTTTTAAAAGATTGAAATTATTTTGCAAAAGGGTAGGTAAAATGGCCCAGAAATAAAATTTTCAATCGTCTCATCTTCAGTTCTCCCTTTCTTTTCTTAGAATAAAAATACAGAATTATTTTTCAATAACTTGCTTTTAATTCAGATGTCTCTTTCGGAAGTTGATCTGAATTCCAAATCCAAATAAACACTAGTTGTAAAACGTGCTTGTAAAACAAGATAGTTGGCCCTAATCGAGCTAACATCACACTAAATTAAGCCCAAATAATCCAATAGCAGAAAAAAATAATCCACATTTTTCAAAAGTTAAATCCTCATAAACATAAAATTTGATTAATAAATAAATTGTATTTATCCCCCAGCTTTGATTTCACATAGGCTCTATGCCACCCGTCCTTTTTTTAAAAAAAATCGATATGTCATATTTTAAATACTTTAAAATACATGCATAAAAGTAAAAACTCAATCTGGCCTACACATCAACTATTAATGTATAAAAACATCCGACTGCAACTGTAACAACTGTAACATGAGAGTTGCTTTAACAGTCATTTATCATTTGAAACCTCTCGGAGACGTAAACCTGTCTTTACTCCTCATGAAATGGTATAAAACAGAACGAGACACCTGAGGAGGCGGCACGTCACTATCAGGTGTGTCCAGTGATGTTTTCTGTGTCTGCGACTGGGCCCCACCACCATGCAGGTTTAGTCATATGTATTCCAAGACAGCATTGCTCACATTGTATTGAAATAAACAATCAGTCACAAAAGAAATCAGCAGATGAATCCTCTGTCTACCGTTCTCTTTTGCATACACTGCAGTCTGTAATTATTCTGACTCACATACTTCATCCTTTCTCTCTAGAAGGTAACACCTACGACTTCAGTACGACATTGTGAATCTGCATGTTCACACTCGTTGGCAAGCCTCTCTTGGTTTGTTTACTTGTCAACATATATGACGAGAAAATGCCCCTACCATGACAATGCAATCAACAAAAATGCTAAATGTAAACAGATCAATGATAATTTTCAAAAACACCTTCCTGTAAACACAGAGTAAAGATATGAACTCAAAAGAAAAAATCTGATAAAAGACTATTTTTACTGGAAGTCAAGCTGCAGGGCATCTGGCAAGTCACAGTCTGTTTTTTTTTTTTTTTTTCTTAACCAAAATTCAGCTAGTAATCATTTCTTTAATTAATCTTGCAACACATTCAAGGTTTCTGTTATCACAGCGTGGTTGTGTACGTGACATGACTGGGGGCCCGCTCACACAAAGATATACAGTTTAGACAAGTATAAGTAACCCAGCATGTGGAAATTCCCGAGAAAGAGTTCCTCACTAATTACAAAGGATGTTCTCAATATGTCAAATACTAAAGCTTTCAGGCTTTTCTTTTGAATTGTTAATATATGTGGCCTAAAGACATAATATATTTGACAATTGCCATTTGTGTGCTGTAACAGTTTAATGCTAAAATGGAAGGTTTAGTCTTCTCAACTCCTTTTATGGTAGATTGAGGGTCTTGAATGTGACATCTTGACTTGTCTTGACTTAAATGTAACACATGGCATCTCAAAATAATCCAAATAAAAGTGAAAATCAAAAACACAAGAGTGCTGTCCATCCAGATTAAAGGGTGGTTAACTCAGTAAAGTTCTGGTCATTTTCATTAAAACGTTTTAACACTTAAAAATCTATATAAACAAGTCAAAGCAGAGTCGCTCCAGACAGTGTCCTATAGACAGATCTTTTGTTTAGGTACATAAGATATTACGTTTCCTTGCTGTCCGCAGTTTGTAACTTTAAATTCTCCACATCAGACCTTTCCTGTGCAAATGTCAAAGGTCAGCATACCAAAGAGGTGTCAGGCTATTCCTCAAAGACATGAAGGTCAATTTAAGCATGTATGAGCAGATGTTTCTTCGAATGTTCACGGAATAAAATGAACAGTTCACTTTTATGGGTTGCTATCTTCCAAGGAGGTCAGTTGAAACTGAAAAAGTTGATAAGTAGCTGTCGTACTAGAAAACTTCTACAAATTTTTATTATGCTTCTCTGTTAAACTGTGAAGCCTTAAGGATAGGATGTAAGAGTGGAGAGCGTGGTTGGTCCAATTAAGTAAATTCCTATTGATGATTAACGTGAAATCGTAGGCTGGGAGGATGTATGCCAGTTACAGAGTCTGAACTCCCTCCTGACACTGTGACTCCCTTTCAGCTTATGATTACTCTTTTTCTCTTCCTAACTCCCATTCTGACGCCATGTTATTTATTGCTCCGTGAAGGGACCTTTGCTGGAAAACCCCATTTAAGGAACAGGATTCCACATGTAGCTGTAAAACACTGCTATCATTTTTTTGTTGATTGCACATCTCCCCTGCATGTATTTTAAGTAGCCATAAAACTGATACCATTTTTAACAACCTATTTCAAGCCTCCTCTGAACCTTTATAGGAATCCTTCTTCCATATGTGCAAATCATTACATTTCTACATGACGTTTGGTTGTTATCTCTCCCTGTAGATTCCTTCTTAGCAGCTATTTTTGTATGCACCTCATAAAACAGTCAAATACACTTGGAAATACTTAATCTTCCAAGTGGTTCTAAAACATCCATATCAAGAGTCCACTAAGCAAATATAAATGTTTCAAAGCTGGACCATTTTAACATATTCAAAAACTGTAATACTGCTCGACTTTAACTTACAGCTTGTTGTGTTTTTCCAAAAACATAAAAAGGAGAGAAAAAGAATATCATTCTTATTCATTAACTCTGCACATGAACTTCTCCCTCATAAGTCAAAATGTGTTTGTTCCCAGGTGGAAATAAAGCCAGGAAGTCTGCGAAAGTCAAATTTGCATCTAACAAACTCAGAGAATTCTCCTTAACATGACCTTAAAATCCAATATGGCTGCCACATGTTTAAAATGTAATGCCAGCAGAGTTAGTGTGCATTTCATTAATTCTCAAACATACAATGTGGTGGAAGTTTTGTTAGTGAACATGTGCCAAATTTAGACTGCACAAAAGAAACCTGACTCAATTTGAACCAAATGTATGTAATTCTTGGTTTTAGTTCGTTGAGCTTGTACAAAAATGACTCCTTATTAAACAGGCTCCTTGTGTATGGAATGACTTCCAGACCAAACTTGCATAGAGTTAATTACTGTAAGATATTAGTTTTAACCAGCAGTTTAATTAAAGTTTTTTATTGAAGCTTTCTGTCTTGAGAACCATATTTGTTTTCGATTATGGCAGTCACTGTGTTTGTACTTTAGCTTTGTGTATTTGTGCATACAATTCTTTTTAACACTGATCTCAATGAGGACTCTCCAGTAGATATTGTGTCTTAATGGAACATTCCTGGTTAAATAAAGAAAGGAAAGTAAGCAGGTTTGAGAACCTTAGATGGCTCAGGACAATTTGTGATTAAATTTACCCAGAGAATGAAAGGAAACAGAAGATTTAGACTTTCTATGTGCTCATATAGAAAGTGTGTGGGTGACTGTGTCCATGTGTGGAGTTCAGTGGGTTCTGTCTGTGTGAGGTAAATCACTCTTAGAGGAAGAATCTTGCTGCCCTGCACCTACACACCACACCACAGTCTGGCTGACGACTAACACTCACACTGTGACATGGGCCCAATGGTTTCCACACATCTTTGCTTCCTGTGTTTTCTTTCAGACTAAATCTCATTGTTCCTCCCTAACATGAGCTTTGGCTGTACCTTGCATCCCAGAATGGTGAACGCCCAGTCCTGAGAAAGGGAGTAAAGGAAGCACAGACCAAAAGAAGACAGGGAATGCTCATAATGAGTGGGAAAAAACGAGAGCTGAGTGAAAGAGTTGGCCTCCGATTCTGTGACGCGGTGCACTCGCCAACCCAAAACCCACAAGGAATGAGATCGGAGGCAAAAGGGAGGAAGGGATAGAGAGGAAGGGGTAGAGGGGCTTATGAAACAGGCCATGGATGCAGGGAGTCTCTAATAAGCAGAAAGCTTGGGTTTCTGTGGTGTCTGTTATGGCTCCAGTTGTCTAAGAGGAGAACTGAACAACACTTTGTTTATACAGAGGAACGGAGTCTTAATGGCTTTGCAGCTTATAGCATCTGTAATGACAGCTTGGCTCAGAGGTCAGTTGAATCATTGCTTTCCCAGAGATGAGCTGACCTGCTGCTTCCAAACACTCGCCATGTAGTGAATCGCAAAAGTATTCACAGCCTTTTTAAATAATTTTTCACAAATATCAATAGCACATAAGAAAATTATGTATTTTTCTTTATCCTAAAATCAAGAAACAGAAATAAAATAATGGTTCTTTAAAAATAAACTACAAATTTCCTACAGAAGATATTCATCAAAAGCTACCATTTCACCAAATGATTTGTGACTCTGAATTTTTATGTATTTGGACTGAGGTCAAAAATGGCTGTTTGGATAGTAAATGTTGCAGAGTCCAACGTTTTCCTCCCTTTTATGAAGTGGAAGGAAAATGTTATGTGGTTTTAAATTTCTTCACAACTAAATGTCTAAACTAAGTGTTGTGTGTATCCAAATAGAGAAGCTGTGTGTTCTTTAAACTAAGGATGAAGACAGCTACTCTGTGGCTTTCAGGTTTTTTATTTTATTTTATTCACTGCATCTGCAAATCTGGTAGAGTCATGCTGAGAGCAAGGTGGTTTCGTAAAGTACTGACTCAGAGACATTGAATACACATGCACTCACTTGTCTGTCAACCAGTAGTTTATAAGACAGACGATAATTTGAGGTCGCAGAAATAAATTTTGATGAGAGTGCTCATAAGGTAAACCAGAGACCATGGTAGGACATTTACAGCATCATTGCTCTGTGTTATGTCTAAAACAGTCAAAGGTCATTCATGAGTTGTGTGACTCCCTAAACATTCAGCCTTAAAAATGTGCTGATCCATGAAGGAGAGGAGAAGTAATTCTGAGGGAGTTAAAGCTGAATATAAAGCTGTAGTATTTCAGAACAGCTTCTGCCTGGACCGCTGTACTTTAACATGGTCTCTGTTGTGTGTACGCAGTCTGAGAGACATCCGTGTTAACCATGTCACAGCAGATGAAAAGTCTTGTGGCACTTTGACAGATGGTGGAAAACGGAACGATCATAAAAAGCGTAGCAATCGTCACGCTCCACTTTTTGTTTACGCGAAGCCCGATGCGTCGAGTTCTTCATCAAACTGGATGGGTTTTGCTCTGAGCAAGCAGATGTGTGCTACATCAGCATCGTTAAACACAAAAGCCACCCCGATGAATGCGTCATTAAATAAATAAATAAATCCCCTGATGCCAATTACCTTCTGCTCATTCTATGATGTGGAAAAACACCACTCCAGATTCGAGATCTATGCAGAATTTACGATTTGTAGTTGAGTTTACTGCACAGGGAGCAGTTAGCTGCAGAAATCAGAACCACAGAGAGCATAACCACAGGAGAAAACAAGTGTTTAAGTAAGCGCAGATGAGAAGAAGGACTTGTAAAACTCACATTGGCTGATGCTGGAGAGGCATTCACTCTGGGTCAAAAATATTTAATCAAACTTTCTGAAATCAGACGTGTTGTATTTGTTTGCATTTGTGACTATATGCCAGAGCTTGCAAGAATGTTACTAACTTTTAAGCTGTTCTGAGAAGCCTTTATGTTTAACTGTTTAAGCATGTAAAGTACTGAAAATTGAAGATAACGTGTTTTGCTCCAATGACTAATTCCACAGTCCAACTGTGTGAATACTTACTAAAATAAAATAGTAAGATTATTTTAGACAATCAAATTACTATGGTAAGTCAAAAAGCCAATAAATACAAATATTAAAAACAATATTTGAATAAAATCTTACTTATTATACATAGGTAAATGTTTACTTGTTAAAAACAATTTATGCATTTTAAATGAAAAAAAAGTTTATTATTATTTACCATAATCATATCTCAAATGGGGGGATTTGTCTACAAGTTGTGTGAGTTAATAATTCATATTTAAAAGTTTAATACACCAAACTGACAGTTTATTTAATTAAATAACATTTGTGATATAGGGAATACATTTTAAACAATGATTTAACAATTATGTATTTCACACATTTTTGAGGCATTTCCAGAAATATTTATTTATTGTATTCATTTGTAATTTTTCTATACATGATCAAATATATGAACACTTATTTAATGTCTCATTTGATCTTTATACCTTTGGAAGTTCAACAGGATCAAGAAGAAACAATTTCCTATGAAGTTGTATGCTCTTAACAATAATGGTCTCCATTTTTCCAACAAAACTAGAAAATGAAGCATTTCTGCACGAATTACTTTAGTTTTTCAAGCACTCCTTGTCAAGGGATCTCATATTATAATCCTATACTGTAGTATAGGATTACATATTATAGTATATAATTACTATGTGTCTGTTACACACCGGTTGTGAAACCTACTCAACACACTCACTGCGAAATCAAAGCCAGAGAGAAGGAAGTGATAATGAACAAACCAAGAAATTTTGAAGCAATGATTCTTGGTAGTTTTTTAACCTTGTAATGTCAAATGTATCATTTTGGGTGCAATTATTTCTAAGGTATTAATTGCGTTAAGTTCTGTCTATCATTAAAAAATGTCAAAAACTGGGTTTTTGCTTTTAATTATATACACCTACAGAGTGAATATGTGTAAGTTGTTAGCATCTTTTGAAAGGTTTTTCTTTCCACTTTTCTCAGCAGTGCAAAAAATGTTTCCATGCATGAAGTCTCTACACAGGCTTAGGAGTAAATGTTATGACTCCCTCAGTATGTTGGACTGCAGACTCGCCCAGGATATGGTTTCAAGTTAAACAGTCAGATCATAAATTAGTTGAAAAAGTCCTGCTCCATTCAAATTGCCAAGTCATAATCTCTTCCTATGGCTTCAACACATGAGCCCATTATTTGTTATGTAAAAGTACTTTTCAAGTTAAACAAGTGAGATGGTTGGCGTGACAAGACAATATGTTGAAGTGTCAGTCACTGGTAAACTATAGGAGCCAAGCTCAGTGTGCATAAATAAGCTTTCTGATAAAACCAACCAACTTTCACCCACACAGTTGTGGCTCTATCTACTATCACTGCCAGTAAAACACTTGACGTGTCCTTTAATATCACTGAATGCATCTTTTGATTTGGCATAATCTTGGGCAATTATTTTCTGTTTCAGTGTAATTTGCACTGTACATCAGTGCAAATCTGGTGTAAATTACATCAGTAACAGGACAAATGTTAGTTGAATAAAAAGAAAATTACAGTTGAGACAAAGTCTTCATCTGCAGTTTGGCACGAGCCACACGGCAAACATGTAAAAGAAGATGCTCTGGTAGATGAGACCAAGATTAAACTGTTCAGCATAAATACAAGTCGATATATGTAGTGAACTAATACTGCACATGTCTTTGGACACACCATCCACACTGTGAGAGGTGAGTTAACATACAGTCAGGATTGTGGACTGTAGGAGAAAGCAGGAGTACCTGGAGAGAACTCATGCATGCACTGGGAGAAGAAGCAAACTCCATTCTAAAGACCCCTGACTGGGATGTGAATCCAGGACCAATTGCTGCGAGGCAACAGTCCTAGCTGGTCCACCCTACAGAACAATCTGTCATGATCTGTGTTTTTCTGTGTTTATTTTCGAGTTTTCTGTGTCTTCTGTGCTCTCCGTGTTGTCCTGTCTCCCCTTGATTGTTCCCAGGTGTGTCTTGTTCCCTCGATTGCCTCCTTGTGTATTTAGTCCCACCTGTGTCCTTTGTTCTTCGTCGGGTCCTCGTCTGATGTTTGCCAGTCAGTTGATTTTGTCCATTCGTTTACCCTGCTCTACCTGTGATGAGCCCTGGTTTCCGCTCAGCAGTGCCGCCACGGTTTTGGACTGTTTTCCTTGTTTTTGCTCATTAAACCATCATTTTTTCATATTCTACCTGGGTTTCCAGCGTCTGCCTCACCACCTCACCCACCGCTTCATGACACAATCCTAGAAGAAAAACCACAGGAGGCTGCAAGTTTTGAGACTTGGACTGAGGATCATGCATATGAATAACAAAAACATGATAGATAAAGATAGATAAAAAGCTGAAGTGCTTTGCATACCGTCTAACTGAGCTTAAGGTATTTTGCAAAGAACAATAGTGAAAAGTCTCTACATGTACAAAGCTGGCAGACATACCCCCAAATGTTTGCAACAATGATTATGACAAAATATGGCTCTAAAAATGAATGGCTTTGGTGGGATGAATACACATACATACATACAACACTGACAAAATAGCAAAAAGTTGTAAAGGAGTTGTAAATAGTTTTCAAAAGGATTCCATGTAATGTTCTAAATGCCTTGATTTTGCGTCTATGTCAAGCAAATCAGAAATAAAATAAACTAGAAGCTTCAGAGCAGCTTTTAGGATCTCTTCTTTGCAATCAAGCAATTGCCTTATGAAGAAAAACATTCAGACTGATGCTGACATGAGAAACTAAACACGTGAATGAGCATCTTCATCCTGGCCAGAGCAGCTGGAAGCAAGAAAACTTGAGTCATGAGAAAAGAAGTTTTGAAAGCTTGATCCTACATGAATAGCCTAAAGACAGCAGCGACAGCAGCGAGTTTCCCTTGAGAGCGCAGCTGTCTGGCTTAGAAAGCGTTTACTGGCAGCACCATCTGAGACAATAATTTACATGTTATTAATCACAGGCCAGTTGCTATGAACAAGAAACATGCAAACCTTCTTCAAGTGTCGCAAACAAGTAAGCACAAAAATCCATTAAGTAATAAATCCTGGGGTGGCGGGGGAGTTGCATTTGATTTTGTCTTAGTCACCCATAACCATTTGAATCATGTCACCACAAATATGAGTTATTCAGCAGTAGAGAACCCTTTTTTTTCCCAGAATCAAAACATTATCCCTGCGGTGTTATCATTTGGATGCCTTCGAATGGACATGATCACTCAGGAGGATTTGGCAAAAACAGACATGCTCTGATTTAACGAGCGAGTGGGCTCATTTTGGATCGTTAAAATCACCAGGAACAATTATCCTTCATTTCTTGTGACAGAAACTTCCCTATATCCCATCTGCTGCTTCCTCTGCTGTTGTTATGAGGCCTCTTTTTTTTTTTTTTGTCTTGGCGCTGTAAAAAAAAAAACAAAAAAAAAACATCTGGAGCCAGTCACATCATCAAGGGCTTGTGGGTCCAGATCCTAATGGAACATGTGAATGTGTTTTAAAATCCGGCTCAAGCAGCTGCTGTTTGCTCAATTGCATATTTGGCTGGAGAGCAGCATCATGCCTGCTTTCCACACATTCTAGCTTAAATGAGTAAATTGATGTTAATGTGGCACTTAAGAGAACCAGAGAATGAATATGGAGATGTGAGGGTCAGATTGTGGGTGAGGCGCCGGTAGAAGAACGGGCTAAATGTAAAGAATGAAAATAAGCTCACTTAGAAGCGCATAAGGTGACTGAGACTGCTGCTGAACTTTGTTTCCTGACAATCGTTTTACCAACTCTATTTCTCCTCATTGCTCCAAGCAGGGAGTTACTTCTGGATTCCCTTTTTTTTCAGTTTCCTGTAGAAACTTGCACGGTCACTCGCTGCGTAGTGCATATTTTTAAAGATGCATGGTAAAAATTGCATCTGTGGCATAGGAGCTCTTGAGCAAGAACTGAAACAAACAAGTATTTCCAGTTGGACAAATAAATAAACTGCCTTTCAATGCAATCCTCTTTGCTGATCAGTCGTCCGAGCCGTGACAGACATCGCAAGATTAACAGTAACTGATAAGACTAAATGAAATAAAGTCAACTGAATCCATGACTATTTTTTTGCAAATTTTCTTTTGTTTGTTTGTTTTTACCATTAGCAAAAGGCAAAAACATTTTTCGGAATTAGAATAATGTGATGCTATGGGAGCGAGAACATGGAATGAAATTGTCAGCTGTTCAGGAAGAATTGAGCCTTTGGCCAGTAGCCCTCAAGAGAGACTTCATCTGAGCTCTTTGTGCTGCTCTTATTCCAAAATACTATTAACACAGAAGATTTAATCAGAGGAAACAAATGCTGCAACAGCTGGGTAAATGTACAACTGTGTGTTTTCTTGGTTTATTGTTTTATTCATGACCACTTATACAAAATATACTTTGACTAAAAGCTTAAAATGCAATTTTCTTCTGTTTTGGCATCTGACCAATGTAGAACAACAATGTGTTTAGAGTTCTTTTACAAGGTCAAATATGCTGAGAAATTCCACACTCCTAACTAGATTAACTAATTGAACCATATTTCAGAGACAAATATATTGCATCAACAATTTGTATTATTTTTATAGACAAAGTTGTCTCCATCTATTCCATACGTCAATATCCATTGTCTGTGCTTGCTTACTTATGCAGTACCCTGTAAAGGAGTCAGGCTGGGATTTGAATTTAGGATCTTCTTGAATTGATTCCAAGTGTGCCACCATGAGCCCAACTACAATCCCTGTTCCTGGAAAAAGCTGTAAATCTTTGCACCTTCTTTGTAACTATCAGTGTCTTGGCTGCTCCTTTAATCAATGTTCTTCTTGCTCACCCAGCCATCTCTTGGTAGGTGTATTGAGTTGTACCATTCTCCTTCTACTATCAGATGATGGGCTGAACAGTGCAAAGCTTAGGATATTGTTTAATAATGAATAATAATACAGTTTATTTAGAATGGACTTTACATTTACAAAATCTCAAAGTGCTACAATCAATAAAACAATTAATTCAAGTTTATTAACATGTTTCATGTTAGTTACTAACATGAAATATGTTTATTAACTAATCTTATTTCTTGTTATAACCTGAGTCAGTGGGAGCATGTAGATATTGAATAGGAGGGGTCCCAGGATTGAACCTTGGGGTGCCCCACATGTGATTCATGTCTGCTCTGGTGACCAATTGACACAAAGAAATCCCTGTTCTTCAGGTAAGATTCAAAACAAATTAGTATTGAACCAGATAATGCTATGCCCATCTCTCCAGTCGCTTCAATATTATGTCATGGGCAACAGCGTGAGATGCTGGGCTGAACAGAACCAACGTTGTGGTTCTTCAGCAGCCTGTGTTTATGTTTATGTCATTGAACACTTTGACGAGGGCAGTGTCAGTAAAGTGGTTCGCACAGAAACCGACTGAAAGACGTCAAAGCGGCTGAACTTTTTAAGGAAAGTTGTGGGTAGGATATCTAGACAGCAGGAGGAGCTTATAAGTTTTCATGGTTGAGTTGTTGAAATTCAGCCATTTTCTCTGCATTTGTTATGGATGGGCATAGCATTGTTACTGGATTTGGTACTGGTGTGCAGATGAATCCTCTGATCTTTTGAATTTTCTTGGCAATTTCATTGCAGGCCCTTCTAGAGTGGAGTTCAGATGCCACAGTTGCAGGAGCGACAACAAGTCAACTGTGGTAAATAAAACTCGAGCATTGATAATGCTTTTGTTTTTGATAGCCGCAAAGACCGTTTCCCTTGAATGTGTTAGTGTTGAGTTATAGTTTCACAGTCTTTTGTTTGCAGATTTCGTAATTTTGATCCATTTATGTTCAACCCTTTGATTTAGATTTATCCCACATCGAACTAGTGGAGCAGTTCTCCACAGAGACTTCTTCCTTCCAGACATGATCTTCACTTTCACAGTGGAATCAATTATGTCTGAAATTTTAGAATGGAAATTATGTACCAGCTCATCTACTGAGTCACAGCAGAGAAGTACGACGCGACAAGCAGAGCAGTAAGAGTAGGTTTGATTAAACGTTTCTGTTGTCTTGCCTGTAAAAAAAAACGTTTTGTAATAACATCTGTTTTGGTAAGTGAGTCAACAGAGATTGTACTTTCAAAGTTAACAGAGAAATGATCAGACAGGGCAACATCAAATACAGAGACCTGGGAAATATTTCCATGCTTACTGGTTAATATAAAACAGCAACACACGACCATAAAATACAGCTTAGAACAGGACACGCCAGGTAAAAGGAAATGATTTAAAACAATGAGTAAAAAGAAAGGTGTTTAGGCCTCTTTAGAAGCATGTCACACTCCGCGGAGTCCTCAGATGAAGAGGCAGGATATCCCACAGCACAAGAAAAAGCATGGTCACCTATAGTGCAGGTGCGAATCCCGGGAATGCAAAGATGGTTTGTATTTCAGGAACGGAGAGCAAATGAGGGCTACTGAAGAGTGAGGAAATTTGTGCAGACAGTGAAAAGTGAGCAGGGAGATTTAGGTATTTATCCCAGCAGAAACAGGTAACCAGTGAAGTTGACAAAGACCAGGTGTAGTGTGTTCACATTTGCACACAGTCATCAGGATTCTGGCATCGTCATTCTGAACATCTTGTTTTCACAGGAATTTTGACAAGGAGAGCATTGCAGTAATCAAGTTTGATAATAAAACTTCATCCCTGACCTTCCTTTTGGGTTTGAGACTGGAGAAGCCTCAGGTGGCCAGGTCAAAGACACTGACACAGAGTATTATTTCAAATATCTATGTTTCTTCTTACATTGAATATTTCAGTCCTTGTATCCTTTTGAAACCACTGTGAGACATTTGTTTTTCTTTTCAGCCTATTCATTGCCAAATTTACTTTATTTTGGTTCAGGAAAGTTTATGATAGTATGGAAAGTACAAAAACTGTCATTCTGTACATTCTCAAGAAGAAAACCTACATACTTTACGTGAGAAGCTTTGAGATCACAGCAGCAAATCTATTGTTTCCAGCCTGGGCTGGATTGGTCTGTTTTTTCAAATCATCCTGCCAAGTATATTGATGGTGTTTGTGCAAAAAGTACGTCATGTTCTTTAGATTCTGTTTGATTCTTAGTTTCCCATTTAGGTTTAATTCCCTTATTTTCTTTATGTGTCACACTTGTTTTATATGGTCAATTTATTCTAGCTTTGTTTTCGTCTTTATTCTTGTCCTGAATTTGGTTCCTAGTTGTTGTTTTATTCGTTGGAATCAGAAGGTTATTCTGCAGGCTTTGCGGGAAGAACATTCTTGCCTTTAAAACACAGAGTTCTGGTGTTGATGCTGGCATGATCAATTGTGAGTGAGCTGAGTGAAGTGGTTTGTCCAAAAAAATAAATAAATAAAAAAATTGCCAAAGGAAGAAAAGATGAGAGGGCAGGGTGGGGGAGGTCACTGAGAAAACAGAGCAGGAGGGGGGAGGAGCAGCAGAAAAGTAAACTATGGGCAAGTTGAAAACCTTTTCTTAGAGACTCATCGGAACAGGCTTTTTGAAGCAAATACAGAGCTAAAATAGGATGATTCAACAAAGTTGTGTTAGTCCTGTAGACAATTACTGTGGACAAAGACGTGGGGAGGATAAAAGGGCACTTGCATTTTTTCCTCTTTTTTGTAACATTTAAATGTTTCAGATCTTCAACCACGCTTTAATGTCAGGCAGCCAAAACTTGAAGAAGTGTCAAAAGCACTTCTAAAAGGTTGAGTTCATTTATGAATGGAAAGTAGCTTTGTTTACCAGTCTGGACCTTTGAGGCACCAGTTGCCATCAAGAGTTTGGGATAAATGTGTCTTTTACATCGCTGTGGAGACATCTTAGAGCGCTCTTATTTGCACTATTGTTTTAGTTCAGCCACATTGGAGGATCAAATTTCTTCAAGAATTTTAAGTCGAGACTTTGACCAGTCTTCATTTTGATTCTGTATGAGCCATGCAGATTTGGACTTGCTTGTGGGCTTTGGATCATGATCCTTTTGCATAACCCACATAAAAAGAGACTCTTCAACAATCTTTGATAGACAGCAGATTTTATGGTTCCATTCATTATAGCAAGGTATCAGATGACATTTTCTACAATTGCTTGGAGATCCTTAAGATGTTTTTTGGCAAAAGTGAAGTGTGTTCTGTTTGATCAGCAATTTTCACCTTGGAAATCTTCCATGGATGTGATGTCTGTTACTTACTGTTGAAGTCACAAATACAGGGCTTTACTTATGCAAGTCAGGCTTACAGTGAAGAAGAAGTTCAGGGTTCTTTAGTAAATAGACTGATCACTGATTCATGTTTCTACATTTCTGGATAATGACTCTTATGGCGTTTCATTGACATGCCAAAGCCTAATAATGACTCTGTAACAATTTCTAGACTGATAGATGTCAATGGCTTTGTTGCTCATTGAGGCATGTTGTGTTGCTTTTTGAGATCTTTTGGCCTGATTCAACAGACAAGGCAGTAATCAGACCTCAAAAAATGAGGTCAATGATATTTTCACTGAGGGCGTTAGTTGGATAGAATTTGTTCCTTAATAAATCACAATCAGCAGAAAACTGCATTTTCTATTCACTCATCTTTTAGTTATCTTTATCTGATATTTAGATTTACTTACTGTTGTCAAATAATTAAATGTGACAAAGATACAACAAAGAAGAAATCTGTATTCGGAGAAGTCCTGTTTCTTGGCACCAGTAAAGACATTTTTTTTTTCTTACTTGGGATAAAATCTTGATTTATGAACAATGCTCTACTCTCTTGTCTAAACAAACCAGAATGAAGGCTGCCAATGGGACTTTAAAGACAGACCTGTTTTTGAATATTTCCAGTTGTTGGTCAAAGACTTGTTTAATTTAGCATCAGTCATTTTCAATTATACTTTATTTTTCATTGAACTTCTTCATCAGCTTTCGTTTACATATACCTCCCATTCAAATCCTCCACCCCCCTGAAATGCTCCACTAATCCTACTTCTGGCCAAGGTCAGATGAAGGTTTCCACATGACAACTCCCAGAGGGAATGTCAGACACCCAAAAGGAAACTTATAAAATCTGTCTCCACTGGCTGGTTGTTTTTTTTGTGTGTGTGTGTGTGTGTGTGTGTGTTTGTGTGTGTAGGTGTGTGTGTGTGTGTGTGTGTGTGTGTGCGTGCGTGCATGTGTGTGTGCGTGTGGGTGTGCGTGTGTGTGTGTCTGTTCCACATGTCAAAAACACATCTGCATATAAAATTCCATTTATATACAAACTTTTAGCACGAGATGCCTCGCAAAATACAGGCTATGCACAAAGTCTGCCGCGCTGCCCAGCAGTAAAAAGGTTTACAGCAGTGAGTGGAGACACCAGCTGCCCCTTTGTGAGGACTAAACGGTTAGACGTAAGCTGGCCATTGGAGAGTCCCTGGGGACTCATTCAGAGTCAGTGTGCTACCAAGTTGCTCGTATAATTGTGCTTCCGTAAACAGCGATCACTGGGAAAACTAAAATACCCTCTCTCCTGAAAATCACCCAAACAAAACACCAAAATAAGATATGGAGCTGAAACTTCTGAGTGGTCCCCTGGCCTCTGCAGTCCCACGGTGCTGATTGGTATGGACACACAACTACATGGATGCTAATTTTGGGAAGTCCCCTTGTTTGGTTCTCAACATGTCCCTTCAAATACTCTACAGCAACCTTTGATTTGATGAAACTTGTTTTCCTCAGTTGGATAAAATCACAAAAACATCCTCGAAATGCATGTCCCGGCATGCCACTTAAGATGCAACGTAGTGGTGATATTTGAAAAGGTTTTATCTCGTTGGTCTTTTCTCTGTAATTTAGACTGATATATTTGATATTTCAGTGGAATAACACAGAAGTTTTGTACAGACCTGCCAACAATCCCGTGGGAGCCAAGTGATGTCAGTATTATTATATCAATACCACCTGAATTAAAAGCCCTTTGTTGATGTACATTGCCTTAAGAAGTATTCAAACACACTCACCTTTTCCACTTTATTGTTACAATGCACCTATAAAGCATAAGCTATGCATTTTACTTGGATTTTATGTGACTGACTAAGTAGTGGACAATTGTAAAGTGAAAAGAAAAATATACAAGCAAGGTAATACTATATGGAGTCACCTTTGGTTCCAGTTGCAGCTGCAAGTCTCTTAGGCATATCTATCAACTTTCCATATATGAAACAGGATTTCTAATGGCTTTCTTTCAGCAATGCCCTTCTTCTTGCCACTTTTCCTTAAAGGTCACATTTGTGGATTGTATTTGTGAATTAAATAGCTAGTTCTGCTGCTAAGAGACTCTCACACCAGAGCTTCTGATCCTCGTTGCCTGGTCTGTCAAATCAGGTTGTCAGCTATATCTCACTATGTTTGAAGTTGTGCCATCCTCTTTCCAGTTTTTGAATGATTGTTTGAGCAATGCTCAATTAGATATTGATTTATAACCAAATCCTTTGTTGAAATTCTACACATCTTTTTCCCTCATCTGTCTGTTGCGTTCTTTTTTCCTTATAACACTGCTTGTTCACTAATGTTCAAACTTTTGAGGCATTCACATTACAGCTGGTTTTATAATGAGTTTAAATAACTCTCAATTGGACACGGTTTGTCTGATTCCACTGAACATTAGAGTAAACGGGGCTGAATATAAATGCAAGTCA
The DNA here is from genome assembly GCA_903066825.1 of Alfaro cultratus. Taxonomy (NCBI): domain Eukaryota; kingdom Metazoa; phylum Chordata; class Actinopteri; order Cyprinodontiformes; family Poeciliidae; genus Alfaro; species Alfaro cultratus. The sequence continues at coordinate 33,016 of CAEFZX010029785.1, forward strand.
CAATTTTCAAACTCTTATTTTTATATTAAAAGAAAGTCACGTATCTTTCTTTTAAAAGATACTCTAATAAACTTTGTGTTTGTAACACCTCAAAATAAGAAATATGGGGCTGTGGATAGTTTTGCAGGGGAACATTTCACTAAAACTCTAGTTCAAAACCCCAACCTTTGGACTTCTCAAGAAATTAACCACACAGTAATTTCGTCCCATAAGTGGCTATGGGTTGAAATAAAATGAAATCTCTTTACTCAGAACTCAAGAATTTGGAGGATTCATTTAAGGGGGGAAAAATCATGAAAACCACAGAAACAGAACAGCTTGACAGGGAGTTTTGTTACTTCAGAGACTTTATCTGGATTTCTGTTTCTACCGAATCACATTCTCCAATAGTTTTTCCAAAATAGGTGGAGTCAAGCATGGCTTCGGAGGAATTTACCCTCGTCCCCCCTGGGCGTTCAAATGTATGCACATGCCTTTGCGTGAACAATAAGTGTGCAGGCTGGGGTAATCATCCCACAGCTCCTATTGGCTCAAAGCAAAAAAGAAAACATCAAGATTGCACTGAGAACCATTTCAAATCGATTAAAATTCCACTTGCTTTCTCTTTTTACCAATTCCCAAAGAGACCAGCTGGTTTGTATCTGTGTACAGTCCACCAATAAACTCAGGATACCCACTTTGCTAAAGCCTGCACTGAACTTATACTTCAGCACAATGAAACAGAATCCAGCTGCTGCTATGCATGAGACCTGACATCTAATTGCTAGCAATGGAACAAGCAGCCTAGAGATATGGTTTCTCTGAAAGAGGGGATGATGTGGGGGTAACAAAATGAGTGACTGACACATACACTTGGATTCGCTGTAGCCGAGGAAGACATTAAGGTTTCTGCTCTTAAATTTCTCCAAACCGCACATAATTGTTTGCAGAGGCTGAATGACATCAGAGAGCTGATTTTGCTAATGAGCTAGCTAAAGGAGAAACCAGACTACCAGAGATCATGCATGCAGCCTTTTACACCCAATGATTATGTTTCTGTTCTATTCTGCTTCGTTTTGTTTTATTATAATGGCTCCATCAGAAATGATCTCAGTCTGTGCCGGAGTTGTCTCTGCAGACCTCACTTTGCATGCAAGGCGTCTTCAGATGTCATCGACATTTAAAAAAAAAAAAAGTGTGATCGCTTTTATACATTAAAACATCTCACAGTGAAACTGGACAAGACAGTTTCACTAGAAAATAAAGTAAAATGATCTATCTTTTATAACACTTTTCAGATGGCTGATTGTCAAATGTAATTACACCAGATGTAGGACATATGTTTGACTTGCATTCTGCTGCTTTGATTCTGGAAAACATGTGAGCAGCAATGCATTGAAGTAACTTTGGCATGTACTTGTGTTCTTTACAAGCCTCATTAAATAGAAACAGAACTGTACATGAAGATCAATCTATTCAAAAAAATCCAGCATACTGGAGGATATCATGTCAAGAGATCCTAATTGTCCTTTCGCAAGAACAATTTGACATTTTGCAAACTTTTAGGCCAAGTTTGATGACAAAATTACAGACATTCAGCTTTTTATTTTATCATCATGTTTGCAATGGAGTCCAATGTAGGTCATTATTTACAAAACGATCTCTTGAGTACACTATATTAAACAAAAATTATCACAGCACAATGCAGTAATTTAATGTTCCAAATGTGTGTCAGTTTGTTTTGTTTTAGAAAACCATCCCAGCTTGGGTTGGAATATTCCTTTTGGAAAATATTTTGGTTTCCCTATAAAGTTTTACAACATTTTTTGCACTTATTGGTCAGAATGAGAATATTTTACTAAATTCCTGTTTCAAGGTAGTTAAAAATTTTTATCATTGAGTTAAAGTTCCCAGACAATAATCGGAGTTTCCATCTCTATGAAGCTTTCCACATGTTGCTGCAAACTGCTTGGAGAAAGGAGTTTGCTATGTTTTCCCTGAACTTGTCTGTCTGTAAATTATCTGGGTTCAAAGCCATGCAGAGAATAAAGAAGCACCAGCAAGAAAGTTGCACTTTTTAAAACCACAGCTGAAATCACAAGCAACATATATGCTAAGAAACCAATAGCAGGTTTGCTACTTAAGCAGATGGCCTGACTGATTAACATTATCCTCTTTTTTCTCTATAAAAAGCAAAGACAAGTCTTGCTTATTCTGTACAATGTGCACTTGAAAACTACAGCTAAATTTGCTCTTTATTTTTGCTTAAGTTGATTAAAAATTGTTGATGTATTAATCAGCATGTTTTGCCTCCAGAACCAACCTGAGTCATTTAAGAATATGCAAAACTGAGGTCCTATTTGACAAGTCATTACACTCATTAAAAACAATACCACGCATTTGCCCTAAAACTTTGACGTTAAAGTGCAGCAAAATAACACCTTGCAATTTTTTATAACTCACTCACCAATTATATCCCAGATGCTGAATCCATTCATGTATTTTCTCCCATTTCTTGACACTGTCAAACATCTGGCCCTAAAAGGATTATCTGAAGGTCTCCTTCAGTACATTGCTTCAACACAGGGCTTTAAGAAAGCTACCATGATGTTCTGACAAGAAGTCACCCATGGTGATGACTCAAACCTATCATTTGTTAAAAAAAAATGTTGATCTGACTTGACACTAAAGCTAAGTCTTGCATAAAATCCTGCTGTTTATCTGTTAGGCAGTTAGCTTTAGCATCAGCCTGCTTCTGTTCTGTTTTGATATGAGTCATTCATAAGATTTTCTGCTTCTTGGACGGGACTTCCTTAAAAAAATGGGCTTCTAATTTCAATTAAACTTTTCTGGTTCCTGTGTGGACTAGCTTTACAGAAAATTGTCATTTGTTTAGAATGTGTTTGGAATGTCAAAACAGGAGTTTTCTAATTCTGCATCATGATATGACTGGTGAAGTAGAGTACTGTCCTGGTAAGCACTGTCTTCACTAGTCTATTTGTAAAAAGCAATTTTTGCTATCACGCTATGTTTAAGTACTTTATTTCCAACATTTTCAAATAGTGTAATCACTTTAAAGCAGTGGGAAAACCTTTGAGGTAAGCATAACTTAAAAGAAATAATTCAATATTGTTGTTTTTTGCTCAGGCCGGTGCCTGGCATCGTCAGACTAATATTTTCACTGGGATCAGAGTACAGATGGGCACAGTTGTGTTCTGTTTTCGTGTCCTGTTATGATAGGGATTTGCTTCAGCATGTGCAAACCCTTGAATTAGAATTTGAAAAGTTATCTGATAAGCAGTTTTCATGCCTTCTTACGCTGTCTCAGATTTCATGTGCCTATGTAAAAGTTATTTTTAGAAAGTGAGCAACAGCACATAAATAACATGGCAAAAGTTTATTTTCTTATTGACTTTTGTTTGAAGAAAAGAGGAAGGAGAGATTTGTGGACTTCCTGTTCTGATAAAGGCAGAGAAGCTCTTTTTTTATTGAATTTCTCACAAATGTCCAGATTGTTATTGCTATATAGTTGTTGCATATTTATAAGAAGTTCTGCTGACTAGAATCCTGTCAGATGAATGTCTCAGCCACCGCTCCCTCTCTTTATTCTGAGATGTGGAAGTTGAGTCTTGCACATTAGTTTGACGCCATAAATATTGACCACATAATGAAGTTATAAATGCGCCACATAACTGAGACTGATGTATGCATGCATTAATACAAACAGTTATGTCTTCACTAGGGACTCAAGTGTAATATTTGATTAAGGTAATTTTGATACTCACTAGCACAACTCCATGTCGTCCTCTGACCCCAGACCTCACTGCAGGTTTCTGGATTTCTAAGCACAGAGAGCAGAGTAAGTCCCAAAAATAACATGCAGACAGGGATCCCCGGGAACCTCTCTGTCTTAATGTCAGCATCATTGCAAAGGGCGGGAAAACCTTTTATCTTAGGCATTAATCCCAAAACATAATTTGCACTAACTATAATGCAATTCATGCATCCAGAATAAGGTCTTAACTATAAAAACTAAACCCCACAAAATGCTGCAGCATGTCTCTCTGGTGGTGCAACTTACTTAATTGCAAAAATAGATCAACAAAAGGTATTAGGAGTTGAGTATAGTCAGTAACTCCAGTACTGATTGTTTAAAATCTTGTGGTCTGAAATGTTGGTTAGTCATATTTAAAATAAAATAATAATTAAAAAAAAAAAATCAATCAATATTATAATGAAAACAATGAACCTGTTGCAGTATCTTAGTTGTAGCTGGCAGGACTGCTTGCAAAAACTGGAACAAGGTTTTAGATTATGGAATCACTATTAGGGCCACATATTTCTGGCATTAACATTTAGAAGGCGGTTTCTAATTTCAACTGTAATCTAAGAATGTCACAATCCAGGGTGTCAGTAATTTAGTTTTTTCAGAGTCCCCTACGCCATCCCTACTTTATTTACTTGTCTCCTAAATTCCCTTTCTGTATAATTGCACCAGTGCAAATGTAGAAGAGTTGCAGTTTTCTATGAGAAGAAAGGTTGCTGTTACTCACCTTAGGTGACAAGTGTTTTGGCACTGTTGCAATCCAAACAAGACTGTGCAACCTGATGGTTCTGGCTCAGTTAAAGCGGAATCAATATTTTCATCTTTCTCTGGAAAGGGACAAAATACTTTTCACACAGTGTCTAACTAGGTCATCTGTTTTATCTGACACTGCATATCTGCTACAAACTTTAGCTTCATGAAACTGACAACAATAATTGGAAAAAGTCATCCAACACTTGTTGCTGACATTCTCGTTTTGATTTGGTTTAAAAAGATTTGGAGGGCAAGTGTTAAATCTGACCTCCAACATTTCAACACTCAGAGAATGTGGGAAAAACTCAAATTCTAGTCACACTAAGCTTTTTGTCTGCCTGACTGACTGAGTTAGTGCTACGCCCAGGTTTCCTCTGATTGCTCTAAAAACCTTTGACTGAATACAAAGAAATAGAGCATATAAAACTGAAAATGACAAAGATACGTTGTCAGGTCTGAGCTTGTCTTGGGCCTTTCTCGATGCTTATCAGTTGCTCTACATTTCAACAAATTATTCTGGGAACCAGAGAGAGGGCATATCCTACAAATCTGACTTTAGCTTGTATTGTTACCCGTCTCAGCCTCTCCCTTCTCTTTCATTCTCAGTTATCAAAGTTAAATTTCATTAAAGGTGCAGGTGTAAAAAGAACTAAAATTATTCTAAATAACACGATGAACGTTTCACATGGACCTTTATGACTTTATATTTGTGCTCGTAATGTCGTTGATTGCCATCGGGGTGTTGTGGAAAATCCATGAGATCAGAGTTTTTGTGCTTACATGTGATTAAAAGAATCTGTATGGACAAGTTTGTATTCAGTTTTATAATTCCTCTGTATTTAAGGTGTAACTTTAAAATCTGTTTGGAAAGTTTTGGTCAACTCAAAAGCAGATTGTCTTTAAATAATAGTAAACTCTAATAATGTGACCTCAAAGTAATCAGTGATCATATTGTTGACATGCTTTACTTTTTTTTTTGCTAAACTACAGCACGTTTTACTTTCTCCACTCTTTTTTTTTCCAACAAATTCAACTTTTTGATTCATTGATGTAGTAAAATAGAATCATTTCAGTTTTTTTTATCATAAAATAAAATGTGTAGATTGTTGTTCTAGTATCTCTTCCCAAGTGTACAAAGAATTTAAGTCCTGGTTCCAGCTCCAGTGTTAGACCAGTTTAAATGGCAGAACTTTTTTAACTTGTAAAAATAAAAAATAAAAACTACCAGTTTAGTTTTCTACATTCAGAGAGCCAACATGGGACCATGTCAATGAGTCGATTAAAATTCCTCTTCTAGACTTTGCTATATATCTTGAATTGTTGTAAATTTTTCCACCTCAGAAAAACAATTTATCTGCCAAAGTCACAAAATATGTCTTGCTATGGACAACATAGATAACATATCCCATAAAATCCAGAGTCAGATTTTCAAATGCTGTTTCAAACAACGGATTTTGTTTGGGAACATTCTCTACAAGGATAACCAATATTTTTGTTTTCTGATCGAAGCTTAGAGAATTTATGTTACACAACCCGTTTTGGCCAGGATGCATAAACCTCGACTGGTGACTGTGCTTATAAAGAGGGATGTAAACTCAATTTTATAAATACATCTATTAGAATAGCTCTTAACCTACATTCACAAGATCATGTAGAATAAAGTAAGCTGCCAGAAGGTAAACAATTTTGTGTTATTTTAACCTTTTACCAGGGTAATTTCAAATGTGTCACTGAATTGACTCTGTGTTCTTAATATTGATTAGATTATTTATTTCTGTATCTAAATTTGACCTTTTGATCTTGCAACAAGCTTTAAGACAACATTTGTTGTGAATTAGAGCCATATAAATGTGCTGAATTTGTTTTAATCAAACTCATGTAAATTATCAAAAGCTACGCTTTGGCGAGATAGAAGTTTTAATCATGGCTCTCACAACAGTCTCGAGAGTTTCTCTCCCACCTTTGTCTCCATGAACAGCAGTCTTCTGGGTGGTGTTTTTGCTGGAGCAAAGCGAAAGAACTTTTGCTAAACAAGCACTGACCCAAGTTTAGCACCTGAAACACAATAGTGGGAAAATAACAATACAAAAGAGATGGTTTGTTACTGATTCCAATTTGTTAACATTGAAAATGTTGAGAAATTATCTTAGTATGACATCAATCAGTGTTAAATTTGCATTGCTATTGAATAAAGAACAAAACTACTTTTAGTTTTGAGTTGACTTCTTTGTATTTCTGCTGAACTTGGTAAGCCTGGTGATCCACAGGGCTTCAGATGGAATTTGCTATGTAAGGGGCTCAGCTTTGATGGTTCTGTGGCAGAGGAATGATGGGAGTTCAAGACAAACAACCACAGTCAGGTAAGTTCTCATCAGCAGCTCTGATGTATTTTATTTACTTGCTCATATAATGGAAAACTAAAGAATAAATTTTCTCTGAACTGATTAATCTATTTTTAATGACCTAATTTGTTATAAAAACCAAATGTTCCAGTTGGAAAAATCCACCAGTACTTTAAGTTAGAGCTTTCTGTTCAGATCAAACTTCCACTGGGTGAATTAAATATTTAACTTTGGGTTTGGCAGCCTCATCAAAGTTATTATTCTTTCTCCCAGAGATATGCAAGTGTGTATTCTTGTGTGAAAGTGTGAGAATATGTCTAGCTGACAAAAGCTGTAACAGATGCACATTAGCCCTCGGCAGGCAGACCTCATTGGGTGTCAAGAGTTACTTCTGGCTCTGCAGGAATGAACACATCATCTTGAAGGTTGTGTGATATGGTTACAGCCCCGTGGAGCTGAGAGGGGTGTCAGTGTCACACTTTAAACCCGGAATGTTCTCAAACCTGGATCTCATTAGGCCATGCCAATCCTGAACACATCCAGACGGCAAACACAGACCCCCTAATGGATCGGCACACACAGAGAAAAATATTCCATCAACCATCGAGTAAAACAGCCATGGAGTTGAAAATAGAAACCACTGAATAAATGTTGGATATGGGTTCAAGTGTCTGCTTTCAGAGGAAAAAAAGAGATTCCAATGAAAATAGACATAAATGCTTGCATGTAGGTCTTAAGACACACTGGAGCAATCTCTGAGTTCTCTTTTCTCCAAGGAGCTTTTTAGTCTTATCACTCTAATTGGAGAAATAGGTGGCCATTTCCTGGGTTTATGACTCATTGCTCTCCTCTGCATCTTTGAGAACACATCCAGCTGTTTCACAAAGCAAGACCAGATCACTTGTAGCCACTTTCCTGAATCAACTCCCGCTCACTCTCTTCTTTGAACTCATTCCCAAACTCATCCGTCCTTCTGAGGCCAATACAATCTTGAAGCAAAGAAAAGCAGCTCTTTATGAATTACCCTATCTTGGCCACCAAACCACTGCACGTTGGCTGGAAAACCCAAATAAACAATACGCTGATGAGTGGGATAGTCTGTCTTAGGTCATGCAAAGAAACTGTCAAGTAATTGGAGGAAATATTCCGGTGTGTATGAAAAGGTCTGAGGAGAGACTTTTAAAAGGCGCCACCAGACTAGGAGGATTGAGAATAATTTTTTTATATATATTTATGGCAACCCGCTCAGTACAACATTGAACTAATAAACTGCACTGTGACATCATCTTTAATTCATGTACTGATGTATAATTATCTTAATTATTCCAGACATCATGGCTGCTGTTCATATGCTGATGTAAAACGTTTTAGTTTGGACAACTCATGTCCCAGCTACTCAATTTGGGTTTGTGTTCCTCACTTTTACATACATTGAACAGAGTGACATTGAATGCTGCATTTGTTTTGGCTAACTTAAAGAAATATTTTTAGAATTAATCACATGGGATTGTGTTCACTGGGTCATGTTTGAGGTGGTTTCTTGTGACCCAAATCTTACAGTCACATTTGAGCTGCAAAGTAATGTTGAAGCAGACTTATTGTAAAATTTAAAATCTAATGATGACTTCAGGCAGGGATTTCTCTGGAAGACGAGGGAATATGACTAGTGTGTCTCAGGAGAGATTTCTGAGAATGTAAGATAATTAGAGTATTATTTGTTATACATAGATTAATGGCACAGGGGGGGTTGGGTCCTGAAATGGCTAAACCAGATGTTGAACAGCCAGGTGCCGAGGCGTTTAAGTCCCCAGTCTCTGTCATGAGACAGTTCTGTCATAATCTCTCAAAGACAAGCCCCTTTCCTGTGGTTCATTCATAAAGCACTAGAAAAGCTGATGATATCCTGCTCAAACACGAGCCTCCAGAAATCAAACTGGTTGACCCACCCTTGCCACCTCAGTACTTTCACTAAGCACAAAAGCACATTGAAGTGGTGTCTTAATCCTGCCTGGAAGTGTTGTGTTACTCTTTGGCTGGTTAAGAGATCTCCTGATGATGTTTGTAGATGAGGGGATCCAGTCACAGGTAACAGTTAATTGATTTGCCATGTTTTTCCTTTGCACACAAGCTGATTTCCAGATTGTTTTTGGGAGCCAGAGCAGATAGGAAGGAAAACACAGGTAAGCTGACTGCGCTGATATAAATGAATGTGGATCTCCGGGCCACTGTAGAAGTGGTCCGAACCAGGAAGAGACTTAAGGATTTTGAGTTTGAGCGACATTTGAGTCTAGCCACAGGCACAGTAAGGAACAAAGTATTGCTATACTTCTAAGTATTCATCGAGGAAGAGTCCTCCTGTTCGTCATATACTCCGAAAGTAACAACAGGATTATTTGCACATGAGCATGAAGTCCTGCAGAAACAGCCGCACCCATGGCTCTTTCTGCAGGAGATCATAGATTTCAAAAGTGGAAAAAAAACCAAAAAACATTCCAATCAGGAAACATGGCAACACAACATTACAAGCCCACAGGTCAGACAAAATAAGAGTGAAGCTGGTCCATTGTGTTCACTGACCACACCATATGCAAAAGAAAATATCACAAACCACTGACATAAGAACATGTGCAAATGACGATAAGACAACAGTTAACAAGCACACCTGAAGATTGGAATATTGTGAAAAGGTCCATTCTTTTTTTGTTCCTCATTTTAAAAAGTATAACTTGTACATTACATAGATCTATTACACATAGAGTAAAATCTTCCATGCCTTTTATTTCTTGAGATTTTGATGAAAATCTCAGAAAGTTTTTGTCATATTAATTTGCTTACAGGTGCCCATTAAGGCTTGGATATACTTCTCCTTAGGTCCCCTGTAACAGGAATTACCAATATTTTTAGCTTTAACTACACTACTTGGCTCCAAAGTGTTACTGTCAGGAGGTATTTCAAGTCAGTCACATTTTTACTTCCTTCATTGAACCAATTACTTCCTTTAAAATCTAATGAGTTTTTAGACTCTGCCGCTGTTTCTGTCTGGTAAGCTCTGTTCACACTGTGTGCAACAACCTCACAAAGATGGAGATGTGTACGACCAGCTGAAGTGGTGAGAAGTTGAACACACCCACTTCCTGACAGGGTTAACACCATAGTCTGTGTCAAAGGATGCTGTTCATCAAAACAATGGTGGTGATTATACACTAAACTTTATTCAGACTTTTTTAGACACAGTTAAACCTCTGATATCCACTCACCAATAAACAGTTTTCACCACAGTCTCACAGGTGGTAACAATCTGCTGGTTTGTAAATTGTATAAAGCACTCAAAAGAGAAAAAGAAGAAGTAAAGATTTGAGTGGGTTCTATTTATTTAGCTAAAAAAATCAATGTAATCTCTCTGACCTTGATGTCCCTGAGAGAAAAAATATTGAATTAAGAAGGAAAACTGTTGGCCACACACTCTATTGCTTTAAAACAATGCTTGCAGATAAAAGTGGACAGGCATGGGAAGGCAGGTAGGTGGCAGGGAGCTCTCATCTCCAGATCGATTTTGCAAGAGTGATCATGCAGACACGAGGATCCAAGGTGGATTTTGTAATTTTAGACCAGCAGTGAGCTTCTGTAAATTAAAGTAGGTTTTCCAGGTTAGTTGTTTTAAAGTGGTGAGAACAAGAAAGTGATGTTATGAACCTAAAGATTCTCAAAAAGAAGCTCAAGGAGTTTTCGAGACATAGAACTGAGACAGTACGCATCTAAGAGGCCTGATTATTGCATCCAAAAATGCAGCTGGGAGAGTTTCTGTTCCTCTTGTCCTCTGAGAGTAAATATGTGAAGAGATGATGATCTGCACCTGGAGCAACCTCTCCCGAGGAGGCAATCAGCTTCACAAGAATTATAGACACAAAACATGATCCATGATCATTGGGAATACCCATATCTTTTCTGATTATCTTTTAACGTACAGTTTCCTACACAGAATCAGTGTTTAGGATAGATCAATACATATTAGTTTTTACTTTGGGCATCTTTGTTTAGGACTGTCCAGAAACATAGCTGTAAACTACAGAACAAAGAGTGCAGTCTGCAGCTGTTCCTCATTTATGCAAGTACAAAGAAGAGGATGAGATGCAATTAAAAGCTTAGAGGAATGTTTTCTTATCATCACAGACGTGGTCTGGACGTTCTGATTTGAGGACCTTATCGGGGGAGTAAGTCTGAGGACTGACTGGTGATAGGTTGCAGGGGGTCCACAGTGATCTGGTCTCAGGGAAAAGTTTGGAGAACTTGGCAAACAAAGACCCTTTGGATGATATTTCAAAGCTCTGTGTTTATGTATCTCCCTCTTAGGTGTTCAAATCTCTAATGAATGTCTGACAGGCTGAAGCTGTGACATCTGGAGTATTTTAAACTGTGACTGCGCTGAGGGGAAGTACTGGTCTGGTTCAAGTGAGAGCCAAAACAAATCCTTAAAAAGTAAAGACAACAAAATAATGCCATAACGTATATGTTCTCTTTTTAGTTAGGACTTTTGATTGGGAAGTTTTCAGTAGTTTTATAATGGATGCCTACTTTTGAGAGACATGTCTTGACCAAGCAGATCTTAATAATTCATAGATTTTTGTAGGTTAAATAGGTCACATGTACAGCTGGAACAGTTTGGCAAGGACTATCACTACTTTGTTAGAATCACACAAGAACAGTGAACAGTGGACCCCAAAATAAACTTCTGTTAACCACAATCACATATAGTGTGTCACAAATAGTCCAACAAGGTCAGCATTACATCTGCGCCCAAGAGGAACCAGCTAAGCTGAAAGCAGCTATAGTATTACAGCAGAGTGTGTGTGTGGCCATAAACATATTCTAGTTGGAGACTCATGTCTTCCATCTTCAGGGTTGACCTACATCAACTTGCGAAAGTATTTACGCTCTGAATTTTTTTACATTACAACCATAAGCTGCAGCGTTACATTGAAACTTGCACATAAACAAACATGTCATCTTGAAAAAATGCTCTGCACAGAAATAACATGATGGCGGCAACATCATGCTGTGGGGATGCTTTTCTTCCTCAAGAGGGAAGCTGATTAGTTAAATTCAGAGGAATACTTACTCAAGACCCCGATGGACTTTAGACTGGAGTAGAGGTTCACTTTCCAATACTAAAATTGCAGCCAAGGCTAAAACTTAATTGTTTATATCGAAGAATCTATTTCAGAATCTTTTACAAGACTTCAGAATAGCTAACACTCTTCAACCAATCTGACTTTGAACTAATTTTCATAGAAAATGGACTGTCATGTGTAAATCAGAGGCATACCCCAACTATAAATGCTGCTTTTATTGCAGGGAAAGGTGGTTGGATAAACTGTTGATTTAGAGTATTTAAATACAAATACACACCACATTTTTTATTTCTAAAATATTTTGAAAACCATTTTTTCTTTTCCTCCACTTTACAACTAAGCCCAGCTTCTGATAAAATCCAGGTAAAATATATTGAAGTTTGTGATTGTGATTCTAAGAAATGTGATAAAGGTCATGGCTCATCAATACTTTTGTAAGGACCAATACAAAGATGAGTCAGAAAGCTGAAAAATAATCTGTGATCTAAGAGGGGGTAAGGAAAGTTAGAAGAAGAAAAGAAGATTCCAACACAAAATCGGCCACAAATGATCAGTGATCAAAAAGGACATCATTTTTTTCCTGTTCATTCTCAAAAGTCCTATCTGCCTGTTAGACTACTCATCCCTATTCTCAGACTTCTGTTTCTTCACTTCAGACTCTGATGTGAGGCCCCTGCTTTTGTCACAACAGGATATTTGTCTCTAATGACTATTTATAAGAATCTCCTCCTACATGCACTGTTTCACATCCGGGAATGTACGTAGGTGCAAATCATACATAAATGGCCTCGAAAATACTCAGAAAGACAACAAATAGATTCTGAAACAAGAAATTAATTGAAAAAGCAATATTATGTCTTTATTGATTATTTGGAGTCATTCTTGATTATGTTGAGTTCCCATTTTATTGTTATCCCCTGGCATAAAAATTGAGAAAACAGACCAACAGCATTTCTGAACCTCTTCAGTACTTGACAGTGAGTTATCGCTAAGTGTTGGTTCTGATATTTGTTCATTCATTGTCTATAATCGCTAGACCGGGCGGGCTGGTGCCTATCTCCAGCTGCTACTAGGCAAGACGCAGGGGATACCATGGACAGGTCGCCAGTTGTGGTGAAAGTATGTTCAAAAAGTTTGTCTGTAATGGAAAAATAAGCATTCAGTGTTGAAGAAGTGAAGAAGTGTTACGGTTCCTCCCGAGCCAGCTGCGATCAGATTCATCTCCATTTCCCCCATTTAGCTATTTTTAGGAAACATCTCAGGAGTGATACAAGCCAAACTTAGCCAGGTATCACACACAGCGATTTGATTGACAGCAGGTTGCATTCACTGACTGGCCCATGGATTTGAATCAACAACAACATCTCAACTACTATTTTCAGTCCGCGATGAGATCGCAGATTTAGTGAATTCCATGTTCAAACCTTGAATTCAAAACCTTTTTATTGGTTGAAGCACATTCAACATTAACTGAACAGGGAAATAAACAAATATACAGAGAATTAAACAAAAAACTGGCTCCCCAAGGTTACAAACGCAAAATAACATAATCAGAGTGTTAACCAACTCCTGAGCGCTCATGACGTTCCTGCTTATCTTTGTGCCCATATAGCAAGGAACAAACTGTCAATGGAGAAACACCCAGCTTGGCAAGAACTGAACCAGGGATTAGTGAGACTTGACAATGGACAAGTGGCTTCTGACCTTTTCATAAGGAGTAGATAACGTTGAGAGAATGTCATTTAATCAAGACAATGTATGCTCAGAGCAGCAAAGGGAAAGTTGCTAAGGTATCAGTTTAATTTGTGCGGTAAGCTTCCAGAGTGTTTTAAATTTATGGGGTTTTTTTGAGTATTGCATAGCTTTGTAGGTGTGTTCAGAACACTTTAAGAAGACTATGAAGTGCTTAAATTACATGAGAATCTGATGTAGAGAGTTTATTGCAGCAAGCAATGAAGCTCAGGACTCAGAAAAACTGCTTCAACCATCTTTGTTAAAAGGTTGTCCATTTCCCCAGTCCATCACAGGGCAACACAGACACACAGAACGTGTTCTGCATATTCTTTAAATATTTGTCTGCATTAAGTTTTCTGCTGATATATTTATGGACTGTGGTGTCAGTAACTGTCAAAGCAGTCCACATATTTTATCAGCCCAGAAAGCAGCCACTTGACTCTGTCATGATGCTGGCTGTGGGAGAAAAGCATGGGAGGTATTGAAATTCAGAGAAGGTGTGACCATAATTCAAAACAATGAAAATCCTTTGTTTAGGTACAGTTCAGTCTCAAAGAAGACAAATGATCCCTCCGTTGAAACTAGGTAAAATCCTAACAAACCAGTTCAGGAGAAGGAAACCACTGTTTTAATAAGGCATTGCTGCGGTGTAATGTGTCAGAAAAGCATCCGGATTTCAGAGCAGGATTCCCATCTGAGAAAACACTCAACGCAAGGAAAGTTGTTTAAATCACATCTGTTTCACATTTATGTATTTATATACAGGATCATGTTGAATGATGAGGGCAGCATGTGTATCCTAAGGAACCTGAGTTTAGAAATCTGAAGCAAGTTCCAAAAAAAACTTTTTTGGCTTCTCCAGCATTACTGTCACCTCTCACCTGCTTTACTTTGTCCTGATGAATCTTGTTCAGAGCTGACAGGCAAAGTTTTACAGGTGAACCAAGGAGGCGTGTCAAAACATGCCAAAATCTTGCTGACAGGTTGTGGGAATTTGGATTTCAAAATGGCCATGTAATTCTTGCCAACAAAATGATATGTTTCTTATATACGCTTGTATGCAATAAATGTAAAAAGGAAGAAGAAAATGTTGCTTTTAATGGAGAGGGTTGCTGAGCCGCTTCTGTTTTTAAACTTGTTCTTCCAGCTTTATTAAAAATCTGTTCCCTTTAGAAAACACTGGAAAAAATACATACTTTGATTATGTGTTATCCAAGTATAAACAACTGTCAGTTTTATCTCTGATTTTAGATCTTCATTTGGACAGATCTTCACCTGTGCTATTTAATAAGTTTGGTTTAGACAAAGACTATCAAAGGCTGTGTGGAAACCTAAAATGAATTTGATTCATGGAAGCGTCCCCACTAACATCAAGCACCATCTGTTGATATGGTGCTTGATTGATATCATCCCATTGATATCATCCATATTCAGACATTTATTATAGATCTTACAGATCCATTGGTAAAGTTCACAAGGCAAAGCAATATATACCATTCCGACAGTTTAAAGTGCTTTAACCGAAGGAACAGCAATAAGGTGTATCACTTGCACACAAAAAAGCATTTGAAAACCTGACTTGTGCAACAATTTAATTCTATAGGTTCTGGAGCTACTCGGTTCTCTTTGAGCCCACTCTGGATTTAAAATGAGGGAAGCTTTAATTTCTTCTGCTAGGATGGGCTCTTATCTCGAGAGGAAGTCTCACTTGATATGAAGACGTCTGCGAGTCAGTGTTGCCCTTTATCATCTGTTCCTGTTTGGCAGCAGGTGAGTAATATCTTTTAAGCTTTTACGTCGTGTATATAGGTCACACACCTACAAGTTCTGCATTAAAAAGTCCAGAAAAATAAGTGGCATCAAAATCTAAAGAAGCAAAAGCTGCTTGTGAAGTGGAGTATAACGCAACACTGAGTGAGAGCTAGTTTGAGAGGACATAAGGGGGAGAGACTGTTTGCGTTAAGACCAACCCCCAGAGCCGTTGCATGTTTCAACTGAAGACTTCACTCCCTCAGCCTTGTCAGTTTGACGGTGACTAACTTGCCGCACATGTTTGGATTCTCTTGAGTGAAATTATCAGATGAATGGCAGGATAACCTCAGCACGACATTGCTTCCCAGGTAATATTTACTGCAAAGCTTTTCCAGTTGGATTAAATATGTTAAAGACTTTATCATCAAAAACCTTCGCTTTAGATATTCTTGTTATAGATGCATATTGTTTATAGAACGAGTTAAGTAGAAGAAAACTATGGTTATCTTGTGAGCATAAGTTTTGCTATGAGCATAAAGAAATGTATTGTAATACTTTTGCATGTGAAGGAAACATCTATTTCACTAGAGCAAGGCAAAGTTGGGTCAATTGAAACATGAATAATACATTTCAGTTATACTACAACGCAAAAGGTCAAAAACCATCATTATATATTTTCAGTGCTATAAAGGCCTTAGAGACACATTCACTTTTTATAATTATTTTAGGTACACAAACAAAATATTTAATGATTAAATGTTTAAATGTTAATCGCAGGTGAAAATCTAGTCTCTGTTTTCTTGGATTGGCAAATTTACAGCATTTTTCCAGGACACTGCATGCTAAAGTAGTCAGATTGAAAAATAGGATTTGAACTTTTAATTAAAACCAAGAGAAATACAACCATGATTACAAATGATCATTAAACTCCTTTTAAATGAAGTTGAAATCTTTTGATTCTCCTAAAAGCCTTTTTTGTGTTATACTTGTGTTACTCTGCAACAGCAGAACCAGCTGCAAATGTTAGAGATTACATGTTGAAGTGGTCGCTGTCTAACAATTTTACTGGGGCACACAAACCTCAACCATAACTGAAATGATTATAGCAATAGTTGTACATCATCTTTTTTTATCTTTTAATATGAAAATATACCTTATTAATCCAAATAGAGTGCATATCTCGTCTGCTTATGAATGAATATGCAATGTAATTTAATGTTTTGCTTAGGGGTACATGTTCCTCTTTTTTTCAAAATTCATGTATCTTTGACTCAGCTTTTTAAACTTTTATGAGTGAATGATTTAGTGCCACAACATTGAATTTTTTTTATGTTTCCATAGTAATTGGAGCCCACAGTCAACCAGAGCTCAAGAGCACCGTCTGCTGGCGATAAAGAAAACATCTGCCTCATTTTCATCAAACTTCTCCATTTACTGAAGGCTCTTCCTGTTAATTTGATGTTTCCTGCTCTTGCTGTCAGCTGCAAGTCCACAAAATGACTTCATAATCCAAGCTGCAGGAAGAGAAGGTAAAAAGCTGCATTCCACATGGGTGCGTCATGTTCTGACCCTGCAGGGACTAACCCCTCAACAACGATGGCCTCCACCTCCTCACCTTCCTCTTCTGCCAGCAACTTTGAGTTCTTCTGGGATTACCACAATAAGTCTGTTATTTGTAAGCATTACAACTACACTGGCAAGCTCAAGAATCGTGAGGAACTGAAACCTGAGAGCATTGTATTTCTGGTGGTGTGTCTCCTAATCATCCTGGAGAATGCAGTGGTGCTCATTGCCATTTGGAAGAACAAGAAGTTCCACCTGCCCATGTATTACCTGCTGGGAAACTTGACTCTGTCAGACCTCCTGGCGGGTGTCACCTACATGGCCAACATCCTGATGTCAGGACACAATACTTTGAAACTGACACCGTTGCTATGGTTCCTCAGGGAAGGAGGGGTCTTTATCACTCTGGCTGCGTCCATCATTAGCCTGCTGGCCATTGCAATTGAACGTCATGTCACTATGGTGACAATGCGTCCATACCATGGTGCAAAAAGGGGTCGGATGATTGCACTGATTGGTGGAAGTTGGGCCCTGTCAGCATTTCTGGGGGTTCTCCCTATTTTGGGATGGAACTGCATAAACAGATTGGACCAATGTTCAACAGTACTCCCACTTTATGCCAAAAGCTACATCCTTTTTAGTGTGTCTGTGTTCAGCACGGTGCTTTTGTCCATTGTGGTCCTCTATGCTCGGGTTTTCCGCATTGTTCGCACCAACACGAGGCGGCAGCGGCTGAGCCTGAAAGCCAGCATGAGAAACAGCCTCGCCAGGGTGACGCAGAAGTACATCGCCCTCCTCAAGACTGTCACCATTGTGGTGGGGGTCTTCATTGCTTGTTGGCTGCCTCTCTTCATCCTCCTTCTCTTGGACTTTTTCTGCCCCACAGGCCAGTGCCAGATGCTCAAAAAGGCAGACTACTTCTTGGGAGTAGCCATCCTCAATTCGTTCCTCAACCCAATCATCTATACTTTGACCAGCAAGGACATGAGGAGAGCCATTCTGAGGCTACTCTGTCAGTCGTGTCTGATGACCAAAGATGGACAGGTCAAGAAGATTGGGATGCCATTTATAGAGTGCAGTTTCAGTAAAACTGAGGTGCCTTCTCAAAAACTGGACCATGGACTGGATACAACCATTTCCTCGGGGAATGCAATAACCTCTCCATCCACGATTAAATCTCTTTATCCTAAACTTTTTAAGTCATAAAGATTTAAACTCTTGGATGCAGAGTCCAAAAGACTGTGAAAGAAACCTGCAGTTCACAAAGAAAATATTCCAATAATGGAAAGAAAGAGGTCTGTGGGGTAAACTTGAAAACTGAGTAGATGGAATGAACTACAAATGGAGGCACAAAAAGAAGACCTTAAGACTTTATACTCCACGCAGAATTTAGCTTAAAAGACTGAAAAGACATTTCCTTCTGTCTAAGCAATGTTAAAGTGTGGTTGAAGGTGGATTGAGTAAATTAAATTAACTAATTTTATAAACCATGTTAAATATGTCCATGGATATAGTTCTTGGAGTTTAACATCTCCTCTTTCACTAGTAAAAATGGGTTTGGTCGAATTGATAGCCTACACATACCAAAGATTATAAAACAGTTATAAAATAAAACTGGTATTATTTTCTGTATTTGAATTCTTAAGGACTTTTTAAGACAGCACTTGCAGTCTGTGATGCCTGCTTTTGCTGATGTTTGGGTTTCCGCTGGTTCAGAAACCCAAGACGCATCAATTTTGTTCAGATAAGATTCTTTTGCAAACACTTGTCTGTCTGTAAAGAGTTAAGAGAAGTCTGAGAGATAACAGGAAAGAGGTATCTCATTTCTCAGTGACACAACAACACAATGCAGTGGAGAATGTTGTGGTCTCATTGAGGGAGGAGAGGTGCAAACCAAAACCCCCTACACAACATTTTGAAATGGCTGAGTGCTAAAGTTTGACCGAGAAATAGTTGGTCTTTGGGTAGGTGTCCTATTCTTGTAAAATGTCACCCAGTCACCCGCAGTTCAACTGCTATACTGAAAGAAAAGGATAAATGAACATGGCAAAATGTCAATACACCTGTGCTATGACTAGTGTGCACTTGTAAAAATATTATTGCTTTTTTCTGTTGCAACATGCTGACAGTTTAACCATGACTGAACCTGAATCAGCTGGCTGGTGAGTGAGCACATCATGATCTGTAAATGTTTTTTTTTTAATCAAGCGCTTCAGAACTTTATTTGACGAAAGTGTGTGCTCGTTTAATTATTTAGGGTGTGGATGTATTCACTCTCAGATCCCTTATTTTACTGTTCACCTGGAACATTTCTGCTTCTAATGTGAGGTACACATTTTTAGAATAAAACCAGGCTGAGAACCACTTTCGTAGCTTGAATGATGAATGTTATTTTTTTATACCCAGATCTGAGTGGTGGTCTTACTGGGTTTCAGAACACATTTTTGTAACATCTGTACTATAAATTATACCTTTTTTGTAACAGTCTAAATCCAACATAACCTTTCTTTTCATAAAAGAAATAATAATAAAAATACATTTTAAGTGATTCCAAAGAGTTTGTGATTTATTTTCATTCTCTGTAACAGATCTAAATGAGGCTGGGTGTATTCTGTCTGGAGCAACTGAAGTTGTAAGTACCACAGGAAGTCAGCCCCCCGTCTCACATCTGTTAATGACATTGGGCAGCACACATCAAGGTCTGCTGGTCTCAGACTGGCTTGAACACAATGCAACACTCCTCTTATGAAACAATGAACACGCACCCTTTGTTATTCTGCTTTTTCTTGAAAACACATAGGTAAAATTTACTATCACCATACATTGATGTAAGTAATTTCCACATTTGTGAAGAAGAAAATGCTATAGTAGAAATTTACCTCTTGATGCAGTAAAAATCCTTTGTAACTTAAAAATCTGGCTTTGGACCCAACAAGGTTACCACACGTTTCACACATTGGGAGAGTTATTTCCACTTTTTCATCTAAGAAGAAAGCATTTTTATTGTTCAGTGTTTCCCCAGACCAGTCACAAAGTAAATGTAAAATTCACTTAACAAAAACAAAATAACTTTAACTTAAACATTTGTTTTTTTGACATGAACAAGGTCCTGCAGGAAGGGATCTCTACCAAACCACTTAAGACCTTCACAGAGCAGCACTTTTTATACAAAGGGTTGAGATTTCTTTGCAAATCCCTTTACAGATGATTTTTGAGGGCAGATGGTTGCAAGGATGTTATTTAGGGGTAAGAAATTGAAGATTTGCTGTAGATTTGCAAAATGTATGGAACGAGTTCCTGTTGCAATCTATATTACTGTCGATCTGAAGAAGTCTCTAACTGAAGACACAGTGTTGTTGTGTGATAAAGAGGATGCTCAGGGCTGTCTGTGATGATCTTCATTTTATGAAGAATCTTTCTTTGCACACTAATCTCCAGATGGTCCACAACATCTACTTTGTTTGCCAAAAATTTCACATTGCCTTTTGTGATCAGAGAGATGGTTTGAACTTCCTCCTACTCTCTATCCTCTGATGAATCCAAATGACTTCAACCCTTCCCCAGACTGTAAAACTACAAAAGTAGCTTTCCTCCCACATCAAAATTATGCCCTACTTTTTGTTTGTTTACAACATTGAAGTTTGTGGTTGTAACATGACATGGCATAGTGCAAAAGCCATCATTTCATGTTCAATATGAACAAAATGAAAGAAATGATTATACGAACAGTTAAATGGCAGTAAAACTGCATTTCTTGTTTAAGTCTACGGAGGAGAGTGGAATTTATGCTGTCCTCACTAGAGTTTGCAGCAACAGAGCCAGTGAAGTGAAAATATGAACAAACTCATAAAGAATGCTGGTTCTGTTCTGGGGGTCTGCACTGCAGCCTCGAGAGATGATTGAGCAAAAAAGGCTGCTTTATGAAATTAAGATCATAATGGACAACCTCTAAAATCCTTTTCACAATACAGCTACAGGGTGTTTTCAAGAAGAGACGGCTTGTTCATATCTCTAGAATATCCTTTCTGTTAAAAGAGTTAACTTATCGCAATCTGTAACGACTCTGAAGAAACTTATTTAGTACATTTAAATTTCCCTGTGTGATTAACAGAGGGCTTTTAAATCAAACTGAGCTCAACAGAATTAAGCTACATTAAGGCATACATAGATTTGCAAGACCCTGCAGTTTTTCCCATATCTTGTGACCTAAAGACATTGTTGTCTAGAAACTTGGCTCTGTTGCAATAAAGCACCATTTATATCAGGGGTGCCCAAAGTCGGTCCTCAAGGGCCGGCATCCTGCATGTTTTAGTTCTCTCCCTCGTTTAACGCACCTGAATCAAATGATGGCTTGTTAGAAGGCCTAACAAG
>CAEFZX010029787.1:0-42047 GCA_903066825.1 Alfaro cultratus
TCATAATAATATATATTCTAAAGTTGCTTTGTAAATTTAATTTGATGTACCAAAGTTTGGACATGACACAAATATCCAAACACCAAAGTTGAAAATTAAAGTCTTTTTATTTGTAACCCCTAATATACAGAAATTATCACCAACCACACCTTTGCAAAAACTGGGGAATGTTTTGACTCCAAAAAAGGTAATTTGTTTAACATAAGCAAAGAAGTAGGAATTCACTTAATATTCACAATCTAAGATGCAATCTGACAAGGATTATGTTCAATTTGCTGGAACATGTACATTATAGAATTATTTCATGGATATTTACAGAAAACATTGAACCATACAGGAATGGGTAATATGCAAACATGCAGACCGCCTACACATATGCAGAGTGACATCAGCTTAAGCTGGTGAACATAATGGAACTAATGTTCACTGCAAGCACTTAAACTCATATTCTACCTTTTTGAACCTCTCTCTCTGACAGCAGCTACAGCCCATCAGCCTGAAAACTTTCAATACCACGCTAGAATTGAAACTTTTCAAGTATACTTTTAATGTACTTGAAGATGAACATGACTATCTTAATTCCCATTCAATTATTCTAGAGTTTTAATATATCCATTAATCATATATTCAAAACTCTCGACTGCACTCAGAACCTGGTCCAAACAGTGCTACTGCGATATTATGTACCATTGAAGATATTTTTGGATTAACTATATTACATATGTCCTTTATGTGCCATACAAAAAGTGTAGGACCAAGTACACAACTCTGTGGTACACAAAAGAGACTCGATCATGCATGTAAACTATAAAAACACTACATTACCTTTTACAGAAAACAATGTTTGAACTTCATACTGGTTTGCAATGGTTAAAAGGATCAATTTTAAAATCTGAATTAAATAAATAAATATAAAGGTAATTAAATGATAAACTCACAGAGCCCAGGGAGCAGTTGTCGACCTCTCCAAACTCGTAGAGAACCACATCCTTAGCGAACACAGCTATGGCCTTCAGGATAAATGAGACAAATAAATGCATGTGGATGTAGTTCCTTGTGCAGTGGAGTTTTCTGGGATAAACAGAAAAGAGAGACAAGAATACAGATCGAGGAAAAGAGACATGCTGAAATTTTAATTAACGCAGTCTAATTATCCCCAGCCCTTGGTGTTAACAGCGGAATTACTCACTGAAATAAATCAAACTTAAAGCTCCCTCTTCATTTACACACTAAGTGATTGGATCCACATCACACACCCTGAACGCTTGATATGGGTCTTCAATAAAACAGACAAAAGAGGTGCATTTCAAATTGACTAAACATTTTTAAAACTCTTCATTATTCAGTGTGTAATAGTGCTTCAACTCCTGATTACATTATCATAACAAGAACAATTAAACAATTAGTGAAAGAGATGAGAATTGACAGAATATTTTCCAATGACTCAGAACATTTAAAAAAATTTTTTCTAGATTTAGTTGTTCCCAATTATAAAAATTAATTTCTTACAAGTGAACCTACATCCGTTCACTTATTTGCAATTGCAGATTATCTTGAAATATCTGCATTGACTTCTTGAAATCGAATGGCACTTTTGATACAAAGATTGTATTTTTTGTTCAGATACTTATTTTCCCAATCATTTCTCATCTATACAAAAGATTCCTTTAAGAAATACAAGCTTTCTCTCATTTTGATGCTTTCCTTTGTTCTGTAATCTAAAACTAAAAATAAAACTGTAATAGATTTAAACCTAAAACAAACAAATCATATTAGACTTGATTTTCCTCTTCTTTGTTGCTACATCTTCAAAGGTCAGGAAGATGTAGCAACAAATTTTATTTAGTAGGAGCAAAATCAAATATGACTGTCAAATGTTGTTTCCCTCGTGTTTATTTTATATTTCTGACCTTGTCCTGTTGCATGACTTTTGATGCAACCAGTGCCAGCAAAAATCTCAAGTGGACAGACTTTCACAGCATGCACACGTTGGCAGTTCTTCGCTGACTAGTTAAATAATGAAGATTTTTGGGGCAAAATCCAGAAGCAAAAAATTATTTCCTCTAAAATAAGTATGAGAGGAGTGGTGTTTAAAACTAATCAGTGCTACGCTTTCGAAAACAAATTTTTTTTCATTAAATTAGAAAATGTAAATGCAGTTCTGAAGCAAAAAAATAAAATAAATGAAAAAAAAAAAATAAATAAAAAAAAAAAAAAAATAAAAATATATATATATATATATATATATAATATATAATAAGTTGAGGCTTATAGACTAGATGAATAGCGATTTTTGCAGGAAAATCATTTACAGGAATTTAATTCCCTTATAAGAAAAATAAACACAATATACAGTACGTGCATCTAATAATATGAGGATATATTTCTGTTTTGAAAAGCCTTCTGCTAAAGTTTCAGCTGAGCAAAGCAAAATAAATAATCTTACTCAAATGTCAAATTTTCTTGGTGTGAAAAGTGCAATCGCATTTATGCAACTTATAGCCAGTCCCTGACAATCAAATATATATAAGGATTTATTTCCATCATAATCCTTTCTATAAAGAATTCCTCACGTTTGAGTGACATTTCAATGCATAAGGAAAGTGTTTGCATCACTCATATCATCCTTTTTGGTTTAAAAAATGGACAAGTGTTACATTCCAGTGTGAAAATGCATTAATCCGTGAATTTTGATAAATCTGATCAAAAAGGGCTCCATCTTTATATGACCCTGGAAATGAATAATTTGTCATGTCATCTTTGATGCATCACCTTTATTTCCTCTGCAGCTACCCTTATTAATTTCTTTTTTAAATAAACTGGAATTTGGAAACAGATTTATGGTTTTTAGATGTACTAAACTCTTTTTAGACCTAACACACCAAGACGTTTAAACTCTAAGCCATTGCACATGTAAAACTATACTTATCAACAGTATTTCATTATTTACTCAAAACACTAATAGATTTGAGAACTCTGTGAAGATAAAGTCAGCGATGAATTTATTTACCTGAAGATGCAGAGGACCACAATAGCTGTAATCAGAGAGATAAGCGAAACACTGTGACCAATGGTGTATCCAACCTTGACTTGCCAGAAAAACTTTCCCTAGAAATGACAAGAAATGTGGGATGGAGATGTATTTACACACATGATTTTGTGCATAGCAGTAAAAAATTCAAATGTTTTTGGCTGTCTTACTTGTTTGAACATGAGGAGACACTATTTTTTTTTTTATTTCATTGAATGCTTATGTAAAGTTTTAATTTTATATCTGAGGGAGAAAAATCTCAATGTAAAGGAATTGCTTCTGTTACCAGAAAGCTTGGAAGTCAAGCTTTTCTGCCAGAGAGGCATGATTGTTCCCGATCTACTATATTCAAATGCAACAACCAAGAAGGTGTCACACTTCACAAAAACACATTTTTTGAAGGGTTAGAGAAGATTGCTCTATTGGCAGCTCAAAACGAATAGGTATCTGGGAAGAAAAACATCAGAAAACACTGTTATCATCCGTGAAAAACATATTTTTTCTAAAAGCAAGAAAAGCAACAGAAAACTTACTCCATGATTAACCATGGTCATCAATCCCGGCCCATTTTATACGGCCTTTCACTGAAGTTGGAAATGTTGCGACTTAGAGGGTTTTTCTGGTATCTGCTAAAGCTTCCTTTGCTTCTGCTCTTAAAGTGCCAAAAATACTTGAACCACTTTAAATTTTTACATTTTGTCAAAACAACCAGCATTTTTTGAGTTAAATGAAATTTTATAAAACAGACTATCATCAAACAGCATGTGATTTCTGAGAAAAATGGAAAATGATAGTTTTCAACATATTTCACAAAAGGGAAAATTGATTTACTGACCCTGAATACAACTTCAAGTCACAATTTTACTTTCACTTTTTGCAATTTTGTGTGCATCTATCCCATTAAATCAAAATACCCGGAAAATGTGGAAACGTTTTAGGTACATGGATGTATTTATGAGACACTGTATATGACCTAACCACAAATATTTACTTTTATGTAAAAGCACTCCATTCTCTGTGATGCAGAATAAAACTCTGAAATAATGTAGTTTTCTTCGTCAATAAAAGAAATGTCATTCCAGACGTTTCTTTTATTGACATCTGGAATGAATCGACTAAGCTAAAATCATTGTTGGTTTTCTGAAACTACGGTGCTGCATCTTTCTTTCAACTCAAAAATCAATTCCAACCATTTTATAAAGGTTTAGTTTAGGCCTAAGAAATGTCTTTGTTCCCTCATGTGTTTGTGCCATCGCCCTGTATGTTTTCCTTCAGACAAAAATGAGATCAGAAGCTCTGCATCCTGCGATACACAAAGACATCAAGTATGCAGAGAGACGGACATCAAATTCCTTTTAGAGTCCCCAACTCGTTCAAACCTAGCTGAATTCCTATGAGGAATACTAATGAGACTCTGTGTGTCAGAAAGCAGACTGCCCACCAAGAAAGCTTTTTACCGCCGTGTAGTGCTCCTCTGCTCCTCGCCCTGCCCCACCTTCATCAACACAGACAAGCTTTGCTCTCTCTCCGGTTAAACAAACCAAAGGAAGGCAACGTCTAATGTATTTATTCCCTCCCTATCCTCTCCGACTACTGCAGGCATAGTGAACAACGTCTCGTAAAGCTCGATAACACGAGCGGGACTTTCTGACCGACCCGGTCATGTCAAAGTATGTCTGATGTGTCCTGCTTCAAGACTGCAACGCTTCAGCAAACAATCAGCAGTGCTGACTTATGGGTGTGTTCATTTTTAATGGAGGCAGCATATTTTGCCCTACACATCATGAATTGTTTAAAGTATTTTTTAAATCAAAAGCAACCCACACACTCCCATGCAATCAAATCAAATGTTTTCATAGTGTTACAGTTTTATTCATTATAACTCATGAAAAATAAGTGTATTTTTCATTTAAATCAACATAACTGAACTTGTTCCTGGGAAAATATCTATTCACTAAAAATGTAATTTCTAGAGATTTGTCTGCAGTGCTAAGATTAAATCATCCTCTGCAACAGACCATAAGAAACATAAATGAAAGCAGATCTTAGCTGAAAACTAGAGCCAACAATCAATACAGCCATCTTGCTGATAGACCTAACAACACTGACCCACAGAGCAAACAAAAGAAGCTCTGACTGAATTATTCCTGCCCACTGGCTCTTGACACGCTCCCCTGTCGCACTGTTGCATTCATTCGCCACGGGACTTCGAGTGCAGCCTATGGATGTCGGCGGCTTACTT
The DNA here is from genome assembly GCA_903066825.1 of Alfaro cultratus. Classification (NCBI taxonomy): domain Eukaryota; kingdom Metazoa; phylum Chordata; class Actinopteri; order Cyprinodontiformes; family Poeciliidae; genus Alfaro; species Alfaro cultratus. The sequence goes on from CAEFZX010029787.1 coordinate 5,274, forward strand.
ACATCATCACTGGTGCCATTGAGATTGTAGCCACAGTTCACAGCGATGTCAATAGGATGCATCTCGGTCCAGCCGTCAGCTGTGCAGGTTTTGGAGAGGTTGCCTGCAGAGGGAGAAAGAGAATAGGCAGAAAGTGGATTTGTTAAACTATGTGTAAAATTGACTTCTCAGACAATAAGAAATAGTCAAGCTCACCAGAGACACAACATGTATGACTATCCCCGTGCTTCTTGGAAATAAAGCGAGAGTGAACACCCTGGTGAGATCAAAAGAGCTAACTGAGACATTTCAGTCTAAATTTAGAATATTTTGAGACTGGAACATATGAGATGTTTGGTAAAAATCACATACAGCAATCCAGGAAAAGAACTTCATCCCAACAATTAAGCGTAGAGGTGGAAGTATAATGGTTTGGGGATGCTTTTCTGCAGTAGACGGTGGTTGAAGAAAATGCAAAATGCCTGATAAATCTTTCACAACTTTATATTTTAAAACATAAACGAAAGATAATTTAACATTATTGTCAACATCCCCCCCCCCAGAAGTTCTGACATGGCAACATGCCTAATCAAACTCTAAGTTTAGTTATAGCTTAACATTTTGGCTTGACACTCTTGGGTTTTATCGGGGGGCTTACATCTAGTCTCAAAACTTTGCATCAGCTTCAAGGTTTTAACATTACAGGCACAAAAACAGCCAGATATAAAGCAATACAGTAGAAAGTGTTGTGCTTTGTGTTCATTTTCATTAGCAAGAAGATGCAAATACGACTCTTTCAAACTCCATTGGCTTCTGGAGAACAATAATAACTACTCAGAATAATAAAATGTACTAAAAACAAGATGTGTACATCTTTGTGTGTGTGGGTTTTTTTTTTTTCTTTTAACTTTTGTGCCTAAGTCTGTGCTTGGTTAGACATCAGAGGTTCACACTAATTGTAATTCTTGGTTAAAACACAACCAAAAAACGTTTTGTATCCTCTAAGGTTTAAAACTACCTTCTTCTGAGAGCTGTCTGGATTTCTTAACTTCTCCGTTACTGAGTACAAGAAAATACGGCTTCATTATTGCTAATATCTACACTATGAGAGAATGTCTTTCTTCAATAACTTACAAATTATTTATTTCATCAAACATTTGTTCACATATTGTAAATCAACACGCTGTCTAGTCTGGAGCACAGTGTGACAGGCAGCAGATCTGCTTTGTGACTGTAAGCATGGCTAATTGCAGAAAAATGTCATCACATGAGCTGAGGAGTGAAAACGTGCAGTAGGAGGTTTCGGTGCACCAAGATGTTCTGCTCAGTCAGAGAAAGGTCAGAGTGTGATTGAAATGTCACGTTGTCCTCACTGTAGCTGTATATAAACATGCTGCTTGTCAATATTCCCCCCGTTTTATAAAGCGATTAGATCATCACAAAGACAATGTTGTGGATGCTCTTCTTCACTTTTGGGGGGGAGGATTTTGCAGAGAACTTTTAAAGATGCCAATGCCACCTTTAGTCTAAGCAGAAGACCTTCAGTCTTTGTAGTGTATTTAATGCTCTGTTGGGGTAAATTACCTGGCTGGACTCAACGGTATTTCAGTTCAAGTTCAAGTAACTGGCACATCGCGTTCTGGTGACATGCACTTGCCGTTCTAATCTTAGTATAATATTTCATTGTGAAGACTACAGAAAGTCAGCATAATTTCTTAGATGCCACTAACTTTAAGTAATTCCGTTTTTTTCTGTTATTTTATGGCATGTGTTTAAATATGGAGATAAAGCAGAGAGACGTTTTTATTTTGGGGTATTTTCACAAAGGTATTTGCTGGTTTTCTCCCATTTCTGAATTGAGGTGTAATGCAAGCTCTGCTCCGAAAATAACTTCTCTCAGCAAACAGCATCAATTTGAGCTGACACAGTTTGAATATTTAAATGAATGAATATGCATAAATTTAGGAGAAAATCCTCCTATTTATTCATTGAAATCACAGCCAGAGCAAATAGAGTGACACTCTCGATGATTGGATCTGTTTTTGTTGCAGCGATATTCCAATCCAAGTTTTAAGTCTTTCTAAGTCAGAGTTAAATTTAAAGACTCTAATGTCAGAAATTAACATTTTTTTTAAATCTAATCATGACATCCAGGTCAGTAGTTCCCAAACCCTGTCCTCAGGTACCCCTGTTCTGCATGCTGTAGATGTTTCTGTTCCAGAACACTTGACTCAAACGATTGTCTGAGAGCCTCTGCAGAGCTTCAGAAGAAGTTACATTTATTTTGTTTCTGAAATGATCCAAAGTCATTTAATACAGTATTCATTTGGAGAGGCATTAACATGGTCATTTTTATGAAGCTGCAGCTAGCATGAACAAATTAAGAGCCATTTATAACCCATAATCCATCACTGGCTAATGATCAAGTGCAACTTTTTTTATAGTAAAACATTTGCAACAGAAGCAGTGTGTTCTTCACATACCAGCTTTCAATCATTCTTCGTTATATGAGATAAAAACAACGATTCAAGACTCGGATCAGGAATCCAAGTCAAGTCTCAAGACATTTGGGTGTAAACCTGAGCAATATCTGGAGTCCTTTAATTTAAATATGACTCAAGTGTCAAACTTGAGTCACTATCTAAGTCAGATTTCATGAAAAAAATATTGTAAATATGATAGTAATTTGAGTGAAGTTAAAGAAAATAAATGATAGGGACAGGAGGCAAAGTTGGATTTGCAAAAAAGAGTTTCTCCTTGCTCTGCTAAGTCTTTTCTTTATCAAATAAATGATCTAAATTGTGTTTTAAAACATTTTTTTAAAGCAGATTCCAAAGCTTGATTGTTGAACATTCCAACAGAAGCTTTACACAAAAAGATTAAGAAATGACTCAAATAATTTTAGAATTTTTTTTTTTTTTTTGAAATTTGAAGAACTGAGGCAAACAGAATCTTCATCTCAACATTCTGTAGCATCATTCGTTATTAAAGAAATGTCTTTCTGATATTCCTGCACTCAGTTGTGGTTGTTAAGGTTTTGTGAATTGCAACATGGAGTTCTCTGTTTATTAAAATAATGGTGAAAAAGTAAAACTGATTTTTCTTCCTCTGATCAGTTTAGCAGCTGATGTGTTTGTTATAAAGTACTTTATAACACTTTCCATTAGTGCTAAAATACTAAATAAAATAGTATTTAGTATTTTAGCACTAAGTGCTAAATTGTATTTAGTGCCATTTGCTTTGTGAGTCCATTTCACAAATAAAGAAAGATCACACAGAGTACAAGGAACTCTTGCTATAAAAGCCGGTGTGTGTGCAGACATGGGTTGATTTTGTTTCACTTTTGTTTTTTTTGCATATTTTTATTCATACAGTTTTATCCCCTTCTGCTTTTTTAGCCTCTTCTTGTTTGGTTTTCCTCCCCAGGAATCCGACTCAATCTGTCAATTTGCTGTGCATACTGCTGATATCCTCTGTTTGTTTTTCATCAGCAGCTTTGCCCTTAGAACAGCACAAACTATAGAAATTGAACGTAGCTGGTCATCCAGTACTGGCAAAAGTTATTTTAGTAGCTCTTTTTCTGTACAATATGGATGCAAAAAATGCAAACATTGAATCCCAACTTATTTAAAAGTTGACTGTTTTCTCTAGACTTTAGAGATAATTTTGGTGTTGGCTCTAAAATGTTAAGTTACAAATGCACGTCTTCAAGGATTACAGGATCTAATTTTCTTTTCCCATGTTACTTCAGTGAAGCGGCTTAGAAAGAATATTGAAATATTTCACTTTATGTTAATTTCACAGCTTAAGAGCTTAGGTAAGGTTCTTTCTCAGATACCATTTCAAACTTAGGTGCAAAGCTCTGCCTTCAGGTAACTTAGTTGTCAGTTTCTTAAATAAATCCTCTCTCGCCATGTCACTTCCTGTCAGGTACGCTTTATGAAATTTTATAATCCACCAGGAAGACGGTGTTCTAACAGGTGCATCTTGTAATTTGGACTCTGATGTCCCTGCTACAGGAGAATGAGGTTGATTGAGTCAGAGAAGCGACTCATTGTCAAATCTGACATGACTGTGGTCCTCTTTGAACGATAGCTTACTGGTTTGAAGTAAGGAAAAACATAAAAATATGCAGTCTATTCTTGTTGTTTCCTCTTTTCAAAGTTCTAAACTTTTTTACTTATTTATTAAAGCCTCAGTGTATTTTGCTCAGTCCCCAGGTTATAATACACAAAACATGATCCAATAAATTTCGTACTAGGCAAATTTTGTTTTAATCCATAAATGGAACATTCAATGACAAAGATCCACGGCTCTCAAAGAAAAATGATCTGCTTACAGACAAAGACTCAAAAACCTGAAAGGTTTCCGAAAAAGAGAAACAGTGTTTCATTCAGTGAGCTACATGCTACTTTTTATCAATATTAAGAAGACAAAATAAAGGAATAATTGTCTCTTCATCCAAGATTAAGGGGGAACTGGGAGAGAGAGTCTCAACTTTCAAACATTTAGGAGTTGAAATCGACTCTGAACTGTGTTTTAATCATTGAGCACAGAAAAAAATCCAGAATATGGCAACACAGGGTGTTCTTTTTGATGAAGCTGAACATTTTGAAATTAGACAGCACCGTTCTCCAACTATTTTAACATGCTCTTTTAACAGAGGGTTTTATCGTTCAAACGTATTTGCACTTTGGGAAATATGCGTGCTAAAGATCATAAAATATTGCAGTACGAGGCTAAATTATCCAGCAGGGTTATTGAAGTTGACCAGGTATCTGCAGCACAGCTGTACAATGAGCTGATTATTAAAAAGATGAATGAAATTCTTGTGGATTCAACACATCCTCTGCTTTAGAAATTCAGCAGAAGGTCAAATAGCAGAATTTTTCAAAGGAAAATCTGAACTACATGACTCCACAAGTCATTTGTGCCTACAGCAATCAGACTGCAAAATAACAAAGCAGATCTGTTGCACTTTGTTCTAGTTTTTTTTTTTTGGGCTGGGGGTTTCTGTTATCTTTTATCTTAGCTATTCATCCTCTTTTTCTTTTTTTACACCGTCCTTGTATTTTTGTCAAGTCTATATTGTGCCTCTAGTCTGTTTTTACATGTTTTGACTTTATAGATGTGCCATGATGGGTCACCTGAGTTTCCTCTGTGGGATAGCGTGCTGATAACTGGCATTGCTTTAAAACGACACAGAAACCTAAATAACTTTAATGAGTCTGTCTCCTAGGCAACATGTGATAACTGAGGTACAGGGTCAATTGAAACCTGGATAGGAGACAATGGCAGAATGATTTGTTTCACATCTCCAGATTTATTTGCCTTTAGAGTGAGAGAAAGAAGAAAGGACTTCATCCAGGACCTGTAACAGGATTATTTCACAGCAGTTCATTCTGAAAACTGAATTAAACTTACTTCTATGTAAGTAAGTTTAATTCTATTATTAACTCTGGAGTGTAATAATGAATGTTTTATATTTTAAAGCCTGTAGGGCATATAATCATCTGCAATCCTGGGGGTTCGGAGTTCATGAAATGTATAACTTGGGACATAAAAACTGTAAAACACTTTAATATTGCAGGTTTAAATGCCTAAAAGTGACTTTGAAGAGAACATTTACTCTCTGGGCTTCCTCGGATGTGCTTTTTTCAAATTATATTTGTCCTTTTAATTCTGACTAAAAGAATGTTGTTTATCTTTGGTAAATGTCATAATTTCCTTTAGAAAGTGGTCAATGTTAAATAATAAAAAAGGATCTAATGAGAATTTATCCCTTTATTACTTATCATGCCTCAGCAGGTTGCAGGTTCCTCAGGGGTCAAGTTTTAGGGAAATTATATCAACACATCACATTTTCAGAGCAGTTTTCATTCTCTGCAGGAGGCAAAATCCACTCGACTGCCACCCATGATCAGCCTCTTGAATCATGTCTCAGATGTAATTACCAGGGAGTAAAACTGGGATTTCTAATCATTACAGGACAACTTGTATCAAAATGCAGGAGTAAGGTAGACCAGAGAAAATATTTTCTCCAACAAGATATACTTCCTCACGGTTGCATTATACAAAAACTGGCTCTGTTGATAATCCTAATTATATATAACTGAATTGATGTATATACATATTTTATTTTAGTAACAGAAATAAATGCTTCTGTTTTAAATAAATGAATGAATTTAATTAGTTGACTTATTGAAACTGCAAAATAAGTTTCAAAAGCAAAACATTTGCGATAATGAATAAAAATTCATTCAGATTGCCACAACATCTCATGCTTAGTAAAGGTAATTTTTATTTTGATAAATGATTCCATATTATTGAAACAAACTTTCAGCATTTTTAATTTCGATTTGTTAATTTAATCCTGCTTCGCATGATTTTGACAGTGACAGATGGGATAAAGTTTCATCGAAAGTCAAAACATATCCCTGATCTGTCTCACATTTTTGAGCAAGACATTTAACAACTGAGTTTTTCTATGTCCAGCACTGACTGCACTTTCTTACATTTTGTCTTGCAATCAGAAACAGACTGCAAAACCGAAACTTGCACAAGAAAGTTGCAGATATAAATGGATAAAATCTTCACTGAAGCAATAGCTGCTCAGCTTGTGTTTAATGCAGTTCGCAAAAAAAAAAATGGGACTCGTGTCGAATCATTTACTTTAAAGAAGTAAAAGGCTGAAAAATGTTCAACGGTTACCTGAACATATCTGCTGTGATGCTAATTTCACGAGCAGATTCAGGTTTTCTTGAATTTTTTGCAGGATGTTCACATCATTCCTCTCTCCTGCTGCCATTAGTTCAAGCGGGATTGAAAGTGCACCCTTCATCTGCAAAGCCTCACATTTTCCTGTGTCTCTAATTTGAAGTTTGACCCTGAAAAGGTGCTAATGCCACCATGAGGTTGATGGTGTGGAGTGAGGGGGGTTCAGCATTAACTAATATGTGATGAATTCTACTGGATGCTTAAGAGGCTTTTCACAACTACAGAATAAGCAAAGGTGAAAGAGTCTTCCTGAATGCTTGAACTGTGCACGGCTGAATAAAACCTGACCAAAAAAATTGCTGAAGAGCTGCTGACAAATGACAGGTTCAAGTAAAGGAAATGCTTTTAAGAGAACTCGCTACTTAAAGGGAATAACGGCTTCTCAGAGTACTTTTGGAAAGGATATGCATGCAGCTCTGCTATTTTAACATCTAAAAAAAAAAAAAGAAAAACCAAGAACAAGTGAAAGGATTGGGCTATTTCACAAACTGGCTCTGTTATCCATGAAAGCATGCATTGGAGGTGCACAAAACTGTCATATCCATGTCCTTGGAGTACCTGCATGTGATCTGTGAGTGGTTACACCTAACAGCCAAAAGCTCCATTACGGTGTCTCTCAGCAGGGCTGTCAATAGCTGGATTTCAACACATCTCTCAGTGGGGGAGCAGGAATGAGCACCGACTTGCTGGGTCACACATATGAAGCCGCAGCACAGCAGTAGCAGAGAAAGAGCCCTGAGGTGTGGATTGGATATTCATCACTCCCTTGCTTTCAAAACGCCTTAAAGAGAGAGCGAGAAGGGTTTTTTTTTTTAGTTTTGAGTCAGGCCAATTGTTTTAACGAAATATTTATTCATCTGATTACATTGGAGACATGTTATAAGCAGTATATATGGTATAAATATATTCGGAAAAAAACTTCTTCAACCAGCTGAATCAAGGCAGGTGTACTTTTATAGCACCATTCATACTTAAGACTTTGAATGTAAGTGTTTTGAACTTAGATGATTACAATATTATTACTGTGGAAGTACACTATGGTGAAAAGAAAAGGTTGAAAACCAAATAGACTCTGAGGCATGAGTGCAAACAATTTTGTTTTGGGTATATCTAACTTTTATATGGAGGTAAAAGAAGTTTAAAAATTTCTTAGACATAAAAAAGAAGCAAGAAAATCTGACGACTCAAAAAATATTTTATTTCATGGCTCTGTAAAAGGTAAATACATCAACAAATGAAACAAAAACAATAATTATGAGCTAATAGTTAGTTTTTTAAGCATAACTTGATTTCCATATGTTTTTATTTATTTATAACATATTTGTTTTATGTTTTCGACTTCCCTTTTTTATATATATATATTTTTTTAATTATTTATTCATGCATTAAATTTTGTTCCCATGAAGTTATTTTTAAAATTATTTCCTGTACATGTTTTTATTGAAAGATGTTATTTTGTATTGTTTGGATTATGACTTCCAGCTTAATTCTTTTTTTCATGTTATTCATTTCCAACCATCCAACCATCCAAACTTAATTTTATTCACCAGAAGAGAGACATCATTAAATAAAACAAACAAAATCCTAGAATGTAAAATGCATTTTTATTATGAGTGTAAAGTCTGGTTTCCTTTCATGTAAGACAAAAACTACTGTCATCTACCTTGCAGAACCTCTCTTTAATAAAAGTAACATTATTATTTTAAGAACTGAGATAAGCTATGTGATTAACTACATTAATAATTCTTTAGAAATACTTTTTATTTTCCTGATGATTGATAGTTCTTTGTTGTTACATTTACCAGTAAAAGCGCAAACACTCTTTTAGAAAGAAAAAAACAACCTCATTCTTCGGTTTTCTCAGATTTGTCCTTTTCAGCAGTAAAATTGCTGAACTAACTTACAAAGCATAATCACGCCAGAGTCATTCCTTTGGATGAAGGATGCTGAAAAATTAGTCACATTAATAACAAATCAGACTTTTAGGGAGAAAACTATTAAATGCTGTTACCCAACTTGTAATATTTGTTTAAAAAGATCCTTCATGAAATCTTTTTTGCTGGAGGAAAATGATAAATTCTTTGCAGATGGCTGTGTTTTTTCTCCTCTTTTGTTTTCTGAGTCCTAGATGTAAGCCACTTTCTATTTATATGTGTTTTCACAAAGCTTTCACAGTGCAAGCATTGATTGTGAAGGTCGGACTTAGATGCAGCATGAGCAGATAAGAAGCATTTTTACAGTGCTGCAAAATGTTTAAATGGGTTGCATTTTGCATTGAGTAGAAATGGAAAAGGCTTAAGTTTGGGGTTCATTTTTCTTTTCAAGACAAAGATGTTGTTACAAAGTAACTCCAGCATATAAAATGAGCTCAGCCATACTGGGTACAAAGTCAAGATGAGGGTTTTCAGCAAAGTTTTAAATCTACACAGTGAAGAGTTTTGTCTAAAGAGAACTGGCAGTGAGTTTCAGAACCCATGAGTTGGAACAGAAAAGGTCTGAAAAAATAACCTCTGGCAGCACTTGTTGACAAAATTTCTCTGCCATGATTAGAGAAACGCAACCATAGATCCTACACCTACAACATTATCTAGAATATATTAACATGCACCATGTCAAACCTCGACGCAGATGGGCTACCTGAAGAAACTGAGGGTACAGCTCCACTCAGGCATGTTTCCCAATAACAGACTGAAAAATGTAACTGGGTGTGATGGGTCTCGATTTCAGCTGTGAAATGATGGTAGAGTCTGACTTTTGTGTAAACAATATTAAAGCCTGGATTCACTAAGACATATATCAACAGTTCAGGGTGATGATGGGGGTGTCAATTCACACTTTTAGCCTTGTACAATCAATTAAGTCTAGTGTAAAGGTCAGAGATAACATGGATTTTCTTGCTGTTCATATTCACCCCTTCATTACCAAAATGTATCCATTTCTCAGTGGTAACTTCTACCAAAACATAGCATCATGTCGCAAAACTCAAATTATCTAAAACTACTAGGTAATAGTTTTATAGCACAAGTCATGTGCGGTTTTTTCAATTTATATGAAAATAAATTCATTGTGTTCCATTGGTCACTCCATTTTAATCCAGGGGAAACTAAAGTACTGGTTACAATTAATTTTTTTTAACCTTTTTTAAGCCATATTTGGTCTGAAATTGCAAGAAAAGTGCAAAAAAAATGTACTTTAAGCCATCAGCTCAGTGTCTGTGATAATCTTACCTCTCTGTTTGTCACTGAAGTAGCTGAAATATGTTGGACAGGTTATTGTCACCACTTCTCCAACTCTGGCTGAAGGCCAACAGGCGATGATGTCCCACATCCCCTGGCAACCTGCCAAAAAAGGTCAATAACACAATAACACAAACATTGCATCATTCACCACACCGCAGGAGACATACCAGAGAGAGGGCAATGACAGAAAGAAGTCATGGGACAGCAGAGTCCTGAATCTTTTAGTGCCACAGGTCTGCAAAAAGTCTGGTTTACTAAAGTCACCTGTGTGGAATTTATGAAATAATTTCTTATTTGTATTTTATAAATGAAAGCAAATAATTGTTATGCCAAACATTTTGTAAATTTTGTGGTAGAAGGAAAATAATCTTGTTCTGAATACACAAAATAATCAAACTTAAAATGATTTATTGTTCAAACATTTCTGTATTAACTGTATTAAAGTGATTTCTTTCTTAAGTCTTCATAGAAATCTGTTTCCATCCCTTTTCTGTATTTACACGTCAAGGTCACAACCTTGTCACCTTTTCTCATTCTGCCACCTAACACCCTGTAAAGCCTCAGGAAGGCGTGAAAACACAAAAACACAAGCTGTAAACCATCCCTGTGCAAATCTAGTTTATGAAAAGTTCAAAACAAAGGAAGTTTCTCAAAACATTTGAGTCTTCGGAGCGAATCCACTGCGACTGAAACTTTCTCAGCCATATGTTGTGGATGTAGGCTCTCCCATAAATGGACAGACTGCTAATTCATTTATTCAGGATGTGACCTCAGAGTTCAACTTTCACTACCTTCCTGTTGAGGAAGCAGATAGCAGAGCAGAAAAATGAGATCAGTGCAGAGATGGGGAAAGTTGTTCCCACACCAGCTCTTTGTATGGGACCACTTAACGCAAAGCACAGTATGTCCAGCAGGTATATGGATGTTTGTTAAAATGAAAGCAGTTGGAGGAAAGACTGATACTGTCTAATAGGTATAAGTGATTTTGTGCACTTATAAATGACAGGAATCCCAGGAAACAATGATTGAGTGGGTGAGAATATAAAGCAGTGATAATTCAATTTTCAGATTATGTATTAAGAGGCATGACTGTGTTGTTAAATGATTTTGTGTAAGTGTGCTGAAGAGGCCTGTCCATTTAGAGGGATAATTTCTTACACCTACAGATGATGTGACTTATCACAACTTTTTTTTGCGCTTTCAATGTATTTTTTAAACTTTTATGACTTTTCTCTTTATTTGAGTTGTTTAACCTCCTACTGTAATTGAAATGTTACAACTGGTTGTACATTAATGGATCTGGATATGTAAATATGAGTTCTTAATTACACTGGTTAATAAGGCCTTTGGTTTAATCTAATGTGTTGTGTTTTAATAATAATAATAATAATAATAATAATAATAATAATAATAATAATAATAATAATAATAATAATAATAATAATAATACATTTTATTTGAGGGTGTGTTTGAAGCGAGAAACCAGCATAGTTAAGGAGAAGTCTGATTCTTAGAACAATTTTGACCTTCACTGAAAAAGCTAACAAGTGTAGGGTTTTTTTTATAACTCTCCTGGAGCTTCAACAGGATCTATGATATTTGGTCAGATGACACTAAGATTGAGCTTTTCAGCAACAAACTGACCAGTTTGGTGGGTCTGATATAAAGCAAGCAAAGCAAAGAACTGCTGTCATGGTATGTCTTAGATCAAATGTTTGTATCTCTTTTCTGTGATCACTCAGTGCGATAAAAGTGCCAACCTCTGATTTAGAGCTCCCACAACTAAAAGACAACTGGCGACAAATATCAAGCAGTGTCTCACAAATTCTGGGAAAACATTGAGGTGTGACTGCATCAGCATCGACTGACAGGGGATTCCTTTCCTCCTGTGCGCAGTTATTGCAGGTTCTACCGCTGCCTCTCTTCCCTCCTCACCTCTTCCTCTTCACCATCCGACTCTCATAATAAACACATTGACATCCATAACATGCTGTCCGTTTATTGATGGACCGACATGTCAGACCCGTCTGACTCGATTGTGCTGAAGCTACAATTCATGCAGTTTGTCATCTTTGGCCATGCCGTGTGACAGGAGCTACTATAATGTCTCGCTCAAACAGTGTGACACATTCAAGTCCTGTGCGGTTTTTGAAAAGCCGGGGTTAGATTGTGTTAAAGCACCTCATATTCGGTCAAGCATGGTGAAGGACCTGTCATGCTGTGAGCTTGAATGTCTTACAAAGGTCATGGAAATCTTATTAGTCTGTGTGACATGGTGAACTCTTAAAAAAAATTATTGGAAAGTGTTTCAAATGCTATAGTGTTTTTTGCCACTAGTTTGCTAGTGGCAATAAACTATATGAGAATTTATAATAATTTTTAAGACTTAATTTCTGTTTCAAGATTGAGCCCAAATTTACTGTGTTGAATTAGTCAACCGTATAAAATACACACACTCTATTTCTACTATTTCTGCAGATAGCACTTTAGGGGAAAGGAGGAGAGTGTTTCCTCCTTTCCTCGCAGTGATTTCACCCTTGCACCGTCCTCTTCCCTCCTAATAGCCCCCTGTACACACTCAACAAACAAAGAGTTTTCAAGAATGACCTGAAGTGACATTCCCAGAGGTGTGATTTTCACAGCGCTCTTTCTCCAGCTCGATCTCGTTCATCACATCGCACATCTGTACTGATAGTACCTGCAAAAGATTAAGAAAACAAGATCTAATAAGAAAAATATGCATCATTTTACTGTGACACAGCAAATACTTGTAAAAAGTTTTTAATTTAGTGATTAAGAGGAGTAGAAAGGTTCTGATCAAGTTTTTCCTTACTTTTTTTTTCTTTTTTCTTTTTACAACATTTTAGCTTCCCGTAAGGCATTTTTTCAATCAGAATCAAGCTCTGGCTGATAATGCAGTAAATGCACAGAAATGTTCTCTATGTCAGAAATCTAAACAAAGCCTCTTCTTGGAAAAGGAAAATAGATGCTATCATGCAGATGGATTAGGAAGTGGAGAGGGGAGCCACTGAGTAATCTGCTGCGATTGTTCATCTGTGTCAACAAAGGCTGAAAAATGCAGGCTGACAGCCACTGGCAGAGAGCCGGTGGGCCAAAGAAAACGTGTAAGACGAGCAGCAAAAGCCTGAGAAGGTCAGAGGAGATGAGCAGAGAGAGGGATAGAGGAGTCAGTATGAACCAGAGCATATTCATGAACTCTCCCAGCCCAAGCTCCGAAGCAGTGAGAGCAGCAAAGGTCAGAGTAAAAGGAGTACTGGAGCAAAAAGTAGTTGATGTATTAACAATTCACTGAACCCTGCATGGCCAGTAATTAGTCAGTATTGACACTTTAAGCCACCCTGCTGTTGCAAATCATCGCTGTCAGGAAAAAAGAATAACGACATGGCATATAAGAGCAGCTGTCATTTTCAGACCGACTTTTTTAATCTGACAAAACATCGGAGCTCTATTAAACATGGCTAGTCATATACCACGTATAAGTTCTTTTCTTTATGTTTCTGTAATTTATGTTTAACAGGACCTGTCAGCAATACATCTTTTACTTTTTTATATCATGCTTCTTTTTGTTCCTTTTAAAAAGCAGCTTTAGATTTGTGGGTTCAGCTGCAGAATGGAGTACAAGTGCGTTTCTCCATGTTTTCTCTGTTTGCGGATAATGGCTCTCACTGTGCTTCACTGGACACATGAAACCTAAGAAATTGCTTAAAAACCCATTTGTTAGCTCTATAATACTGGCAATTTCTTTGTTTCTTATCTGTTCTGGAATTTCCTTTGATCGATTCATAGAAACTTCCAGCCTGCTTCTTGATGCCAGGCAGGCTCTGTTTGAGTGATGTTCTGATACGTCAGGTCTGACGGTGGCTTGTAAATTTGATTTAAGTAAAGCACTAAGACACAGTGAGACCAGTTATATTTTGACGATGAAACATTTAAATGTTTGGCACTCTGCACATTAAGACTCAACAAATAGATTTGCCTTTGAACAATCTGATTATCACAAAAAAACAAACCAACTACAATATAATTAAAGTTCATGGTTGTAACAAAACACACTTAGCTAAAGTCCAAGAGGTACGAATATTTTACAAGCCACAACATTATATATCTCTTCTGTCTTGTCTGGGTTTAACGTATTGCTTTGTTTACCTCCCCCCGACATGGATGAGGTCACACTGACACCATGCATGAGGTTTGCTCATGGGAGTCTTTTCCCTAAAACTGATTACAGCATCAAATCCGACATACCTGAAGTAATGGCAGCAGAGCAGCCGGGAGATCAGACTTTAATCTGCAAACTGGATGTACATAAATCGAGGCAGAATGAAATCTCCTGTTGGTTGAACCATTTGCTGACCTTAGTATTGATTGACCTGGAATAGACTCTGGGTCAGTGTACCAACTGCGCACTTATTTAGTTGCTTCATTTGCACAAGCTTCTCTCTGAGAAAGACACTATTATCACAATGAATTTTCAGCACAACATAGAACTGTCCCACATTGTAGCTATCACATTATTAGAGACGTTACGCTTAAAAGTCCTCAGTGGAAAACAAAGCAATAATTCAAATATATGTGAGAAATGCCCTGACTCTGCTCTCAAAAGACCAGTCATCTGTTGTACATGGAAACACATCCAACTAAAGGTGTATTTCACTTTGTAAAGCCTGACTCAGCAGTTTCCACTGTAGTAAGGACAGAGTTCGAACACAGCACGAAAGGCATCATCATCGAGCTGAAATGAACTGAAGAGGGGGCAGCACTAAAGGGTCTAAAATGCAGTTTGGTCATTTTGTGTAGGAACAATACACACAAAACCTTCTGTAATTAAACAGTTTTTATTAGAATTTCATTACAAAATGACATGTCAGGAAACATTTAATGGAAATATCCTTACTGCCATTACAGCACTCCAACACTTTCAGCTTGTTTCCTCTGGAAATTTTGACATTTTAGTTTTAGGGAAGAGCTCTGAGACTTTAAGGTTGGAAGGACTTCACTATCATGTTGCATTCACAATTACTCATAATCATTTTGTTACTGATGTGGATATATCCTCAAATGCATGAGGAATTTTGAGAGCAGCTCTGTCATAGGGGAAAACTTCTGATTTTTCGTTTCACAATTCTTTTTCTGCTGTTCAATGCTTCTGTAAAAATTCTGTGCCACTATAAGTGGACTGCGCTCTACCTGTCACAGCTAATATGAACAGGTAAGAAAAGACCTTAAGGAATATTGCCACATTGTGTTGAGTTTAGATCCAGCCTCCAGACACTGTGAAAGCAGATTTCATCTTCTTCAGCACATATTTATGGATTTCACATTAAATTTCTGTAGACCTCAGTTTGAGAAAAATCCAACACAGCTCTCTGGAAATGTTTCAAGTGGCAAGATGTGGCCCTTGTCATCTGGTATGCAAGTAATTTTTCCCAGGGTGAAATTTCTGTTGCCATTTCTATGACGCAAGCTTGCTTTGAGGTGACCTGACAAACAAAACTCCCCTGAAAAGAGTGGAAGCTAAATTCTTTGTTGGTTTCACATTTCATGTTCAAGCTTTGAGTGGCGTTACATGCAAATATTTGTGTCAAAGTAGATTTCACACCAAGTAAGGGTATCTGAAATTTAAACAACTTGGCAACTGAGGACCCAAACACAAACAGAAGATAGGCAGGAACATGAGCACCTTAATATGTCATAAAATCTGGAAGAAAATTTACAAAAGTATGGAGACTCATCGCTCTGTCATTCTTGCTATGGTACGGTAGTGTCACGATGGTTTACATGTCTTCTACATTCTGTTTATGATCTTGAAGTTCCTAATTGAAACCTTGGTTCAAAAAAATCTTCTGGTAAGAGGGTGTCTGTTGCCCCTCACCTGCTAAAAATCAGAATAGGAAGAAACTGAACTTACTTAATTAATGGTGTTACATGGAGAAGTAAAATGACCAGGATTTTTTAAAAATGACAAAATATTACACAGCAGAGACTGATGGGTAAATGTGCCCACTGCCACAAGTCTGAACAAAAGATCTCACGCTTTGACAGGAAACAAAGTTCAAAAGTGTATCTTGAATGAAGATTGTTTGTGCTTGAATAAGTCTGCTGTGTGATGAATGAAGTTCACAAAAGTAAGAAAAATCCAACATTTAATCCCCACTTTACTCCTACTTTTTCTTTCATCAGAAACAATAAAACACTCCTTAGTGTTTGGTGTTTTTCAAAAGAACAGGCTCAAGTTTCAAGCCAAAGATTCCCAAAAATGATTAATGCTGCATAAACAGAATAAACTCAGAGACAAAGTCCCTCATCAGACAAGCAAACAGACATAATGCAGTGACGTCTCCACTGCCTTAGCCTGTAGGCTGCTGGGATCAAGTGTTTTTTATTGCTCAGCGTTTCAGAGATGGTTTATTTTTTTCAGAGCCAGAATCACAATGAGGGTGACCTGTGCTGAAACAATCTTCCAAGTTCACTGCATGGATTCAATCCTGTCCTCAAAGAAACTGAAGAACAGAAAGGGCAGTGATTCTTTTTTTTTTTTTGGATTTTGGTTTAAAATGCAGAAAGCAAAATGAAGTATGTACCACCTGAGGTTGAAAATATACTTCTAACATCTCCAGCTTAACACTTCTTCCATACCGACAGCAAAATTGAACAATAAATCAATCTCCATGTCCTAAACCTTGCAGCAGATGATAAGTGGACCTCTGCAAAGCCCCGGGGAGGCACACATACACACTGCAGCTTAGAAAGAAAAACATCTCATAAATACCTGTCAGCTCTGATAGTTTGAGCAGAGCTCATCCTGAGGGCCTGCCAGGCTGGTGCTTCTCAATTTTTAGGGGCTGTTGTTCTTTAAAATGGCAGTCATGTTTTCCCTTGTCTGATGGGGAGATAATGATCAAATAAAAGATGAGAAGAGTTGAGGGAAAAATGAAAGGAGAGGCTTGTGTCATTGTGCGGCCCATCAATCCAGCGTAATGCCTTTATATCCAGCCTCCATCTCTATGTGGAGCAACATCTACACCATGTGCAGTCCTCGCTCATTAATTTTAGGATTTATTAGCAAATGTGCAAAAAAAAAAGTATTAGATATGAATGACTCTACTAGCCAAACACAAAGAAATGTCACCTTTAAACACGTTTAGTGAACTAATAAATAACATCCCGAATTACTGTGGAGAAAAATAATCTGAAAAAAATCAATAGAATCCTTAATTACATGGATCCAGTCCAGATAAACCACTTTTTTTACTCTTAATAAACTGAATCATTTTAAATTCAGTTTATTAAGGTTTCAATAAGGGCAACAGAAAGTCAGTGGAAGATTTTCAATGTAAGAGTGCGTCCCAGTGAGTCAGTCATTAATATTCCACCACATGCCTCCAAAACACATCAGGCGTGACGTTTGACAGCCATTTAAGCAGCATATGTATCAGCTCCAGTCAGATGTAGTAGTGAAAACAGCATAAGCAGCCATTTGTGTTTGGAAAAATTAACAACAATGTTGCTACACTTCACGCTTCACAATTAATTTTAAAATCTGAAAGAACCTGACCTGAAGAGCCAATCCTCAAAGGTTTTGACAATATCCGACTGAAGGATTGTGTATAAGCTTCTAAACATAATGATGGTCATGACCTATTTCCATCTCTTCTTTTGTCTCTGCTGCACAAACTGTGTATGTGACCAGAAACATTTACATTCTTTTACATCTTTACCTTGTTTTCTGTGAAACCAGCTGCACAGTATTTTGCCCTTTTATCATTTTTTTCCTCCTGCACAACCAGCAACCAGCATTTTCCAAGACAATCAGTGTACTGCAACATCCATCGACTTTCGCAATGCTAAGATATTTGTTCAGACTGTAAGTTACAATAAGTCAGGATACCATCTTATCCATAATGCCTCATTTAAATGTGGGCAAGGCTTGTCCATTCCTAGAAATGCTATTTACTTGGAAACAATTACTATTGGATAGAAAACTGATTTTTCATATGGGTTCATGATAAGGATACACAGATTCAGGTTTACACAGGACCAGAAATGGCTTCATGAGCTGCCTCCTATTTCATTTTAGGTTTCAAAGACATTTATATTACTGTGAAAATGTCAGAACAGCAGACATTAGTCCTCCTTCAAACCAGATTAACGCTGCCCAAAACTCCAGAACCTCAGGCTATTTGAACATTGATGGATCACATCAAAGTCAGAAAACCTATTCAGTGCAAACATGAAACTATGTCACATCTAGGTTTTTTTTCTGCTGGTTTACTGGCCATCTAATGACAACATTGCAACAAATTTCTGTACACTATGAACCTCTTTAGATATATATTAGGCTCAGTTTCAGCCATGCAGCAAAGAAGGAAATAAACATTAGTATTTTCTTGAGATCATTCACAGCATGAGGGAGAAGCACTGTTCCATCTGCCACAGCATTCTGTGTGCATGTACTTCATACAGTGCTCTCATCTCTAAACTCAAACATATCCCCAAGAGACTGTCACACCTAGGCTCCAAAACCTGAACCTGCGTGTGCTGGAACTGGTTTGAAATTTTGTTATAAACCATATCTATCACTTTTTACCTTTTTAACACTCTGTCCTTCTCCTTTACCCTCTCCTGAAACAATATGGAACTCCTGTTTTGAGGCTCCAAAACAAAAAAAGTGAGAACAGCCTATTTGGACAACTTGGAGGTGTTTTTGTTCCTTTCCATTCGGGAGATCTATCTCACAGCAAGGTTGGTGCGTTCCATGTCCTTGTACAGGTGGAGGTGTATTTATTGGCTCGGAGGTCTTGCCTTTCTTGTCTCATCTCTTTAATGAGATCCTTTTAGTTACAGATAAATCATCGGTAAAATTCAACACAAATTGCAGTAGCCTTTGAAATGCTGGTAAACCAGCAAGGATGTGACAATGTTTCAATCTCAGAATGAAGCCGGCAAAGCCAGACCACCTTCAAAATTCTCTGAAATCTTCCAGGTGTGTATTGGATAGGCTGTCTCTGCAGCTCCCAGACTCATGCCCATGGACACAGATATGTAGCCACCAATGCTGCCTCACCACAGAGGGTCCAGCAACAAAGCAGACAACAAACTCCAACTCTCTATCTTATGTAACGGGGAGTAAACTGCATTCTTGGTGCATCACAGAAAACCTTTCCTAAACCAATTTTTTTTGAAAACTGTTATTGCATGCATTTAAGCACAGCAGACATTCATAGATACATCTTTTCACTTTGTGCCAAATTCATTTTTGTTCAAGTGACTAAACATGTTAGATAGAACAAATTGCCAAACACAACGTGGTTTAGTGTTATGACAACAGGACAGCCAAAGTCATACATTTTTAGTTGTTATAAGTTGCTTAATTTTAAAAGTACTCAAATATTTAATGACAAAACAAAAGGATATGTGCCTGGTAAAACAAAAAAGTGGCTTCATATGATGGTTTCTCTAAAGAAACTCAGCTGGCACATCTTAGCAGGGTCTGCTTGCTCGCCCCTGAGGGGGTTTAAAAAAACAAGTAGCTATACAAAAAAAAAGTGAGAGGAGGTGAGGTGTGTAGTGATGTTCAGCCAACAGAACATCCAGCTGTATTATAAGAATGACGTGACTGAGGTAATGTTTTCTCCTTTGTTATAAGTCAGAACAACATTTTGTTGAGTCTCACACCAGACACAAATTCAGACAGTTTCTTGCTTGCTTCTCTAATTGTCTGATACGACAATGAAATATGAGACAATAGAAAGAGAAAAGAAAAATGCTTTCTTACTTCTTGGTAAAAATGTGACTAAACGTTGATTGCTTGGAGCTGCATTGAAAATGAACAACACAACGATATTAGGGTGATTGCATGGTGACTGAAGCATCACACTGAAAAAGTAATCCAGTTCATGTCAGACGAAAGTAAGAGGACAGCAGAGAGGCAGCGTGAAACAGTGAAAATGAAAGTTCTGCTTGGTTGGGCTTGGGAAAAGATTACAGTTTAGGTCATCAGTACAAATGATATCATAGATAGATGGGAAGATGGTAAAATGGCTTATTGAACTGTTGGAAGCTCAGGAAACGGGAAACGGGGTGCTCATACGAAAACGTAAAGAGACATGATTATTAACAATAGTTGCTGTGTTTCAGTCAACATTGATGTTCATGCTGGCTGTCTCATTTGTCTCTACCAGCCATCTATTTTCAAAGAGCTTGATGTTATCTTTGACCTGATTGATGACTGATTAAATTTTGCTTTCTATGCTGATTTAAAAAAGCTGCTTCACAACCTTTTTTAATAAACTGATTAAAAAAAAAAACACCCTCTCTGCCCCTGCTGAAGAACTTTCTTTTAATTAAGCTTTGTTGTGTTATTTGAAGTGTTCTGTTTTTGGTTGCTGTGAGGGAAACTCATTTGTTACGGCCTGTTCTGTTAACCAGCAGAAGGCGTGTCAAACAAAAGCTTTCCTTCAAAATTTACCCCATTTCTCATTCTGAAACCACAACAGGAAATCACTCAGCTGCACTCAAACGCAAACAGTTTAGATGAAGACGGACTTTATTTATTCAGATAGTTCCCTTCGGTGTCAGTCAGGTGATTTTGTTTTTCACATCCAGAGGGAAGGACGAGTTATTATTGCCCACCCCGCTCTCTGTCCTCTTCTTCCTCCGTCTGCCATCTGCTTTGTGTTAAATCGATAACAGTGGCATTCAGCTACTGGCGTGCAGTTTTACCCACTTAGGGGACTTTCTGTGCAGGCTTGAACACCACATTTTCTCACTGGATGTATTGATGTAACATGTCAGGCTGTGTCACTTTAAAGCCACCACAGAGGACTTTGGGAAAGACGCACGGCAAGAGCCACTAAGTTGGATCAACAAGTAATGATTCCAGTTAATGCAAGGCGTCAGGGTGGCCCAAAAGTCGTCAAAGGCAAGGAGGGAGAGAGTCTTTGTTATTTTGGGCCTCAAAGGAGCCTTCTTCGTGGGCAGTAGCTATACTTAATCCACAACCATCATTCATGTCCTAGAGTTGTCTTTGATTGCCTCTCACAAGTATTTGAAAATGGGGAGAGAAAGCATCCACTACTTTGAAATCACAGAAGGGTCTGAACAGCAGTGCATATGAACAGAGCTCAGCACAAGTATAAATACTTCTGATAAAAACACAAGATTTCATGGGGGTTTTGAGTGTGATTAGACAAGACCGAAGTATAGGGAGCCACTGATTTTCCCATCTTAGTAACGGAGGTTTAAATGGTTAAAAGAGGAATCTGAAAACAAATGGGATAATAAAGCAATCTGCTGCGTAGTTCCACAAAAAGCCAACACTCATTCAATCAATGGATGGATGGATGGATGGATGGATGGATGGATTAGGAAACACCTAGATTTTTCCAGACAAGTCTTGTCTTTCTCTATAGTCATCCACTTTGAATGTACTGATTGCTGCACATTATTTGATAGCGAAAACAATGATTGAAGGTAAAAGCAGCTGTATTCAGATCCCATTCAGTTGCTCTGACTCACAATCCAGTCTGTTGAAAAATGTCCACTTTATACCAGCGTGGCCTTGGCCAAGACCATCTATTTGAATTATAAACGTTTTCTTCATTGAACAGAGAGCATCTGTCGACAACTACCGAGAATTTAAATGTTCTGAGTCACCTTCTGAGAAAAGGATGAAAACATATTTCAGAAAAAGTCAGACATCTATACGTTGTCAACAAGTGGGAGGGAAAATGTAAAAAGTAGCCATGACGTCAACAATTCAACGTTTCCATTGTAAATCTAAGTGATTAAATTACTTTAATTTCAACTAGTAGGGATATTATTAAGTAATTCAATCACTTTTGGGTAAACATTACATTCATGTAGTAGTGAAATGCATAATAATCAAATCAACCAAATGCTTTAATATGATTATCAAGCTAGTTTAAATTTTAAACAACACTTACTTTTGGAAGACATCCGTACAGCAGCAGCAGAAAAAGCAGCTGGAAAGAATCCATCCTGTCGTCTGTTTCTTCTCCCAGTTTCAGGAAAGGACAGCTGGTGGGAAGTTTAATCAGTCCTGTTTGGATCAGGTGATTTCTTCTCTGTAAAAACAACTTAGACACGAGGAGAACTGAGTGAGGAAAAAGGCTGCTGCTGCTAGATCAGACCGCGCTCCTGTCTGTGCGCCTCTCCAGCAGCAGGAGAGCTGCATCTACTCCACCTCCCTTTCCGGCATCCCTCCCCTCAGCCATTCACAACTCCACGGCGCAGGTCCCAGGGGGCCGTTAACAAGGCTGTCATCTCGCTACGTGTGGTCGGAGGACTGTGTTGGTAAGAGAGGCTGGTAATTAATTCCTGTGTAATCCCTGATATTCCATTTAATCTTCTTCAAATAAACAGAGGCTGAACGCAGTCTGACAGGCACGCTGAAAGATGATTTTATCAGGAGCGCTGGCCTGGCCAAGTTAAAACAAAGTATACACATACTAGTAAACCTTTCTAAATGTCTTTAGGAGTATACCCTAAAGCGAATAGAAAATAAATCTGATTTGTTAGTATTAACTCAGCGAGAAATCACTGAATTACCAGCAATACAACTGAAAATGCCTAGTGTATTCAATAAAATGCTTATAGAAGTCAAATGAAACCGTAAGTGGAAGAGAAGCATATGAAAAAATAAAAATGATCTTATATGGCAGTTTAAAAATGTTGGGACAAATGTTCAGTAGTTTTAACCAGACATTAGGTAAAGAATGTTTATTGGGTTGCAGAAGAGACTCATTAAACTTCATATGCCTCCATTTTGAGCCATACAATGATTTTGACCTCTGCTCCATAGGTAGCTGTTCAAGTTTTGAACAGAGTGACATTAACGAATGAAAAAGTGGTAATTCAAGCATGAACAGGGCCTTGGGTGAGCCTTTCAAAGAAGAAATGAAACCCAATCCAACAACTTTTAATGTAATTAATAACTACAATGGACTGATACTACCTGATCCAGACAGATAACAAAGCAATACAAGTAACTCATTAGATATGATCTGATGATATTTATTTGGTAGACTTAGAAGCCCTAGTGTGACTTAACTTCTAAGGTGGTCCTAAGTCTAAGAAAACACTCCCCTGTGAAGGCGAATAACATTTTAATGAGTCGCAAATTTTGTTTTTAAGAATCTCTGTTCAATGACGAATATTCCAGTTGCTATCTAAAAAGTTTACATATTTATGATTTATACTAGAGATGATCAAATTCTGCCCAGAACCCCAAAACCCCCAAAATAACTATTTTATTTAATTTAATTGTGAATATTTAAGTCCCATTATGTAGCACTAATATATTTTTTTATGTTTACAATGTTGACAACAGAAGAGATATTGTACTCTCCACAACAACCTAATAGTATCTTGCTGAAAACACTGAAGAACCCAAACTTTCTCAAAAAGTAGAGTCTGTTTGTCACTTGACACATGGTCCCTTAAATAAATAGACACATCTGCTGAACAATTGCAGATAAAGTCTGTCATCCATAATGCTGGAGTAGCATATCTACTGCTGATGCGAAAAGATGTGTCCAGAATAACCATACGTAGAAAAAGAAATTTAGACTCATTGTATCACTTTTCATCACTATTTTGTCACTAAAGCTCAAGGAAAGTCATGAAAAGGTAGGTGCAGAAGAGATGTATCAAACTGTGGGAGACAGTTTTATCTCCAAGGTGTTTGAGCATCTTTAAATCCACCTGTCGTCTGTCAAACCCGCTGCAGTCACACGGACGCAGCCTTCATCCATCCTGACTGCCATGTCGGATGTTCATCCTATCGAGCTTCCAGTCCAGCGCCTGCGTGTCCGTCCCAGCTGATTGGCCGCCACTCACAGATGACTGGACCTCACAGCTTCCTTCTCTGTCTCTGTGACTGACTTCACTCTTACTGTCGTCTCTCAGCAGGAGCTCATTCATGAATATGGAGAAGGCAGAGCAGTGCTACAGAAAAATACAAACTGAAACCCAGACGTGTTTTATTTGTTACCTGCTCTTTGTGAGGTTGTCTTAGCACACACCTGCCTCAAGTGTGAA
This sequence comes from Alfaro cultratus, assembly GCA_903066825.1. NCBI lineage: Eukaryota > Metazoa > Chordata > Actinopteri > Cyprinodontiformes > Poeciliidae > Alfaro > Alfaro cultratus. The sequence goes on from CAEFZX010029787.1 coordinate 29,351, forward strand.
AGCAGACATGTTCTCTGAAAACACTCAGAAAAATAAGTTTCATAATAAAAAAAGAAGACATCTGTAATCTCCATGACAGGTCTTTTATTGCCTTTGGCTGATAACTTCACTTTTCTCACATATAAAATGTAAGAGTTACACTGAAAGAATCTCTAATGAAATGTAATTCAGTTTTATTTATGTGCACATACATTCCTCTTCACAAGAAAATGTTTTGTTGTTGATTTCTTCTTTACCGTGGCCCTGAGGTGCAAACCACTTCAGCAAATTGAAAGCACAACTACAAATAACAAAAGTGTTACAACATGAACGAAAGCGTTACAACATAGGACAACTTATTATCAGAAAATTAACAATAAGCTAGCATGGACTTTTCAGTAAAATCATTAACGTGGAATAAAACATTTTAACCCTACAGCAAGCACGCATCCCATTTTTCTCATTTATAGCAATACTGCAAGACAATTAAACAGAAATAATAAAACTATCATTATAAAACGTTCTCTTGTGACCACACAATGTGTTTTTCCATTAGTCCTCCCACTGCCATTTCTGCCTTTCATCCATGCACCAAGCAGAGTCCTTTCGCTCTCTCCATTTAAAAAGAAATGCAACTGGAGGTGAAGGTGAGAGCATTAGTGTGTGAGTCGCCGTTGTCAGCTTGTAATTCAGGTGTGCAGGCAGGACTTTATCCAGCCGAGCCTGGTTAGAGCTAACAAAGCAAGAGGAAATTGGGAATGGATTATTTAAAAAAAAGAAAACTGCAATGCTTTATCTTTAAAAGCAACTCTTTGTTGTTTGTGAATGAGAGGAACAATAATTATGACCTGGCTGATTCAGCTGAAGTTGATGTGGGAATTTAAAGCTGAAATAATAATGAAACTTTAATAGGAAGCATGCAATTACTTTTGGTAGCAATATTCAAGAAAGCCTGATATTTAAAACGTTTTTATGAGGCAATTAAGAAAAACATACCTACTGATATTAGGGTATCTGTAAATCTGGGTACATAAAGTATTGTTTATGGGGACATTTCAAGGTATTTGCTGAAGACTTTGAAAAGAATGACCTATATTGCAAAGAAAATATGTTTTTGTACACATTTATTCTCTGCAATTTGTAGGCCAATTTAAGAGGTTCATCGCAGATTTTCATGCAACCAAATTAATCTTACAGATTAAACTCTTCAGAAGAAACTATAGTTAGAATTTTCACAGTTTAAGTCTATCATGAACGGGTTTCACACAAAAATAATCCACAAGTAACAGATGTAAAAAAAAAAAATAAAAAAAAAAAGTTCAAATATTTCTTTAAATCCATACCAAATCAAATTACTGACAGACAAGGCATATTTTCTTATCTACTACTGTAGTTCTATTCTTTTTGATAGACATGCAAGCAGTTTCCACATTTCCATTTGCACCAGTCCAGATGCTCTAGCAGGTCAGGATACACTTCCTTCCAGGAATTCCCATTTCCTGAAGATTACTTTAGCTTGGTTATGGCAGTGTTCTCATGTGCAGGGACGGTGTGATAAACACTGCTGCAGGCGGCTGGCAGAAGCGAGAGGTAGAACATGACACACATAGAGCAGCATAATGGAGGTACATTGCGTTGACAGCAATCATATTGACAGCCAACCTGATTTTCTGTCTTTCAGGTCAGGGAGAGCAGTGTGCCAGCTGTGGAGCAGCCAGTCAGCTGTCATCTTTCAAGCACAGCAACTACATACTCTCAGCCACGTCTGATGGTTCTTGATGCACTTCCCTCTGATCCTTTTACACTTAAATCTAAGCAAGATGTAACATACCTGGACATTTTCTTAGTGCGTTTCGTTAATTATGTAACTACTTCAAGTACTTCCAGATGCAAATAAACTAGTCTACATGTGCTATATTACCAGCAACTCCTTATATGAACAAAATCCTTTGAGAAGTCTTGTTGTGACAAGTCAATCTTGGAGAGAGTTGCAAGGGAGGTGCAGGGTTGTTAGCCTGGCTGATGCAAAGAAAACATAAGCCAGCAAACATTAAATTCAATCATTATCCTTCTGGGACTTTTTATATAGATTCAAGCTTCAGTTTATGGTTTTGTAATTATTCTAGATAAAGATTAACCTGATGAAAAATTACATCTCTCTCCTGTACAGACTGCAAACCTGCTCCTAAACAAAACCAAACGGGGCCAGAGGAAGGAAATCTGTAGCCTTCCTGTAGCTTCAGGAAAGATTAACACAGTCATTTATGCGGCAAAAAAATCCATTTATTGCTGATTATAATGTCTACTGCATTCTGTCACAGCATTAACATTATTGATAGTTTTGTGCTTGTTTTAGAACGAGCTTGGATAAGACTTCACCGTTACTTGAAGAGGTTGTTTTCCTCTATGGTGGAAGAAAACCTTCATGCTTAGTTGAAACCGGCTTCATTTTTGGTAAGATGTACTTACAGCTCAGTTAAAGATGGAGTCTGGTTTGGGTGTTGTGCATTTGCGTGTGCGTGCGTTTGTGTGTGCGTTTTTGCAAACTCTATTTGAGTTTCAATGATGCTGTTGAAATAATGCCTTCTTCCTCCTCTGAGAGGCCTTTCTGTCCATATTTGCACAGGACTTATTTTCTGTGAATAATGAGTTCTTCATAAAGACTTTTTTTGTTTGGTTGTTTTTCGTTCTTGTGTTACCCACATTTTGAACAACAAAGTTACAAGTCATGTACAATAAATTTGAATATTATTGAAAAGCTCATTTATTTTTGCAACTCATTTCACTAATTGAAACACAGTTTAAAGATTAATTACACACAGAATGATGTTTTCAAGTCTTTACGTTGACGTTCTGCGTCCAGCTAATGAAAACATATTTCATCAAACATTGTATCTTTAATTCAGAAATGTGGGTTTCTATTTATTACCTACACAAAAGGTTGACATTTTCAAAAGATGCTTCTAATCCCACAAACGAGCCTCTTCAGAATGCATTTTCTAATTTATTGAATTTAGGTGTATGCACTGAAAGCATAAAAGGATAATGCTTGATTTTAAAACTAAATCAGGTTTTTTAATATGCCAGGAGGCCGTTTAAATGCTCTTAAAAATCCTTGAGACAATTGGGTGAGCTATTTCCATTGGTAAATGTTATTTAGAGCTGACTTTAAGGAGAAAGCAAAAAATCGGCAGCGAGTTTTTCCAAGAATTGAATCTCTAAATTTAACATGTGAAAAGCTTCAAGGATTACCAGTCCTCATTCTCACTCATTACATGTGTCCTAATAATTGCATCATCCCGCAAACTTCAATCACAAAAGCATTAAAATAAAGTAAGTGGTTATTCTGCTGAAAGAAAATTGCTTTTAATCCATCAGGTGCAGATGACAAAAGTGGCGAGTGAACAGTAGAGCCTGAGATGAGCTGCAGTCAGCACAATACGTTCTGAATGCTTAACGTTCTGATAAGATGACAGAATCTGCCACTTGGCTGTAAGACTTTCAAATGATGCCCACACAGCAGGAGCGATGTGACTGCACCAGAGTCAGTGTCACGGTAGCCTCCCCCACTGAGACTCGTCAAAGCCTTGAAGGTACGGCAGGACTGTCAGAGCTGCTGCAGAGGAAAAGCCGTGTCCATCTGTGACAGAGAGCCGCTCCTCCTCCCCATAGAGAGAAATTAGCTTAGCACAACGCCATTTCACTCAGAGATGTCACCTTTGATCCTAAAGTAATACGGTTCCCGCAGTGTGAAATGGTTAGAGCCATCAAACGTGTCATTTGAAAGATGTGATGGTCTGAGACACAGTCATATGGAGAAGAATTTTAAAACCTGAGTTCAGATAATATACCATTACATTTCTTGCAGTTACTCTATAAAAGGGCTTTTAACATTAGAATTTATAGTGCTAATGCTCAGATTCGTCCAGTTAAGCATTTTTATGCCTGAGGATTTAAATATTAATGGTAAAAAAAAAAAAAGAAAAAGAATGTTAAGTCTTTTTTGAATGAGACTAGCTTCATTTCAATTCTGACCTGTTAACTGCAGCTCTGAGTCTAATAATGTGAACAAATATAAAACAATGATCAGTTTTAAAAGTTAATCCAAACATCTTTGTATTAATCTTTGCACACCATTCTTGCTGCCTTCTATATTTGGAAGTCAAGTCCAAAAAAAAGTGTTTGGGGACAAATAACCCCACATTTATGTCTCTTTTTAATGATTTGTGACTGGAATCATGCATCTCATCTTCTCATCTAGATGCTGAGGCCACCAACCAGCTGAAGAGATGTAAAGCTGTGCCACATCACACTAATTAGAGCATTTTGGCTCTGTTATGTCCACTAAATGTGTTGTAGCTTTCAATGGGAGCAGCGATTAAAGAAGTGGATGGTTACCATGAAGACTAGGACAAAAAATGGAACAGCTGCATTTCAGAAAATCTTGCTTTTCAAGCTACCCATACCTTTCAAACCAAGACAAGTCAGATTACCTTTACGTTTTCTGTCTGTTTCAATAACCTACTAATGTATTATTCAGGTGCAATTTAATGGGCCTCAAAGTGAGGAGAGGGATTAGTGCATTCAGCTCATTTCACAAGGACAACTCCAAATGAAATCCATCCATTTATACCCGACAGAAACTCTGAGTCATATTCCTGGAAGTATTTTTATTTTTTTTTAACAAAGTAATAGCAGTGACAATTAAAAACTTCACATCACTGCCAAAGTGCAGTTATGTCATGCGATGCTATAAAATCCCCCAGTGAGTCTTCCACTCTCCCACTACCCAGAAACATTAACATTATACAGTACAGTAGCTTTTCAGATAATAAAATGGTTCACCCATTTTGGTCATAATGGCTTACAGTTGCGGTTTCTACTGTGCTGAGAGCTTTTCACAAAAAACATGTTCTTCACCGCTGTTTAAAAACTCAAACGTAATCCTTTTCAAAATATTTACTTTGCTGTAATTAACTGATTAGTTTCAGAGCTAAAACCCAAAAGCTTTAAATAAGGTTTACTAATTTACACATTTATATACAGATCTGTTGGTAATGAAAGTAACTAATTTTAGTTTAAATTAGTTTCATTATAGAAATGATCAAATCTGTAGGTTTCAGTCAAAACTTTCTAGCATGAGAAAAAATATTATTTCTTTGTAAAATTTGTAAGGTTTTATGTGTTTCGTAGTATTATTCACATGTCCATATACAATCATGTTGAAGAATAACATTTGCAGCAAAAAATCTAATCTAAACCAACCTGAGTGAAAATGTAATTGTTCCTGAAACCTAATGACTTGTAGAATCATCCAAGGCAGCAAAAACTACTATCAAGTGTTGAAACAACTGGGAATCAGAAAAATTTTACCTCAGTATCATTTAAAGACTTGTTTTGCAGGAACATTGGTGGAGTTTTAAGCAACAGCAGCCTCTTTAAAGTTATTGTGCAGCATCTCAATCTAACTAAAGTTAATGACTCTCAATTTGTTGTCTGGAGTCCTAAAAACTTAAAACTTGCTTTGTAACCAGCTGATTTCCTGACTGATGCATGCCACTTATTTTGTTTCTCTTATGTTCTCAAATACCTTTGGATCAATGTTTTAATGTCTTGCTTTCTGGGAGCTTTTTTTCTACTTCATGTTGTCATACAGGTCCTGTTTTAGTGATTTATTTTTCTACAAGTCTAATCAGGTCTGAGGGTGACAACCAAAACTGGTTTTTAAAATGGTTAATCACAGTAAATTTGCATGGAGGACAGTTATTTCTACTTTTGTGCACCACCTTGCCAACACTTTGACCCTCTCTATCAACTGGGATGCGTCTACAAGTAACAAGCCATCCAAAAGAAAAAAATAATAAGATTTGGGTGACAGAAAGTTCAATTTAACCAATACATCTCTGCCACACTCACAGTGACACGCACACGGCTCTAAAACAGACACTTGGATTTTTAATTTTTCCCCATGGCCTATTATATAAAATAAAAACAGTTTAATATTCTTCAAATAAAGGACATTTTCATTTTATGCATTGGGTTGCTATTAACATGATCTTATTTGTCATATACTAATTGAAGGTGTGCAAATCCTTTTCCATCAGTTTTCGGTGAACCAAAACATGTTTAAGTGTTTTTTTCTTTCAACAGGTTTAGGATGGAAATAGTACCTCAAATTTATGTCTTCAGATGAAACAGATTGCAATGATTCAGGAGGGAAAGGACTCTAAATCCTCATTGTCTAACCAGCTAAGCTCCTGCAGGGCGTCGTGAATGGTACATGTCCTCTGACGTTATTACATAATTTTGTGCGTGAACATTTCTTTTTTTTCTCCCTGGCTTTACTGGAGAGGAAAACAATATGCTCGTGAAATTGTCTCGTGGAATTACATCACTGCTGGGCGAAGGACAGAGTCGTAGCCCTGCTGTGTGTGGAATAAAAAAATAAAACTTTAACCGCGGGTAGGTTGAGCCTCAAGCACAGGCAGCTGCTGCAAGCCAAAAGCTCAGTGGACAGATTTACACAGAGATGCTTATATTCTCTGAACTACAGATGAACTTTTGCTTTTGTTTGCAGCTTGTGTTGGTGAGCAATAATTAGTGTTGCTCACAGGCAGCAGCTGCTTCGGTTATCTGATGTACAATTTACACGCCTTATTCTAATACAAAGGGAAAAATAATAAAATCTCCATAGGTGCACACCTTTAAATTAGTACTTTGGTGAATTTCCGTTTGATTCGGTTTTAGCAGTTTTCTTCAGTTCATCAGTTTCTGCATAAAGGTAAAAAGACATAAAATTGCTTTACTTTCAGCTGAGTTGTAAAGGATATATACCGCATTAACATTGGACAAATGTTAGAATTTCTTTTCAACACAATTTCTTTTCAACACGATTTCTGATTTAGTCAGAAATCACAAAGGTCTGCAGTTTTATGATGGATTTATTAACATTTTAACAAAATAAAGCTATCTCCATTACATTACGATTCTTAAATTTATTTATAAGTTGAAGCATTCCCCATCTCCAATTTCAACTACTTCATGTGAAGCTTTGAAAATGTTGCTTATAAAATGGATAACATGATTCCGTCTTCTGTTTCTTTCTAAACGTTTTTTTTTTATTATTATTATATCACAGGGTCAAAATTTATTATTGTGATGGAAAAAAGCTTCAAGTCACAGTGTAGGAGTCTCTTGATACGTCCATCTTTATTTGTCCTGTCTGATCATTTTATTTAGTTAAAGTTTTAAAATTGGTGAATTTTGATGTGCTAGTCCTTCTAAAATGAACCACTACGACAGCATGAGTCAAATGTCAGTAACAGTATATTTCTGCAAATACCATGCAAACATCCTGCGCAGGACAAGTTGCAACGTCTCTGATCTTCAAAACACAGGGAGGAAGAATAACATGCTAAACCTTGAGGTGAGATGAGTAAAATGTAACTAAACATGCTTCTAGAAACTGCTTGCAACATGTGTTTGCTGAAAAAAAGAAACTAAAATTAAAAGTGGACATTTCCTGTTTCCACTCATATGCCTAGCTGCTAAATTTAGCGCACACACCTGCCAGTCTTCACCCATCACCATGAGCCATTTCACCCATTCTTCCCAAAGCCCCCACACGCCTAGCCCTGCAGAATATTGCTTGAGCTACCTGTCATCTCGATTGTGGTCGCACGGGCAGATTTGCACTTTCTGAAGTTGAGGCACCCTGCTTCTGGATCAGTGTGTATGTTGACCTCCTGCCTGAACATGGTATACATGGTGGTTCCAGTCGGTACTCTGTGTTTCGAGTGTCTGGGTAAGGAAGGTTGGAACCTGTGAGGACTGATGCCAGTTCAGGCTGTCGAAGTGGAAAGTCTCTTTGCTTAGTCATTTTTGTCTGATCAAGGATGACAGCATTGAATTTTCCTGTCCTTGTGTGAATAATGACTCCTGCCTTTCAGAAGCAAAAGGAAGAATGGAGCGCGAAAGTGAGGGCTGGTCGACCTGTTTTATTTCTAACTGTAGAAAATTTCTACTTTAAAACAAACAAAAAATATACTGTATATATATAAATATATATATATATATATATCCTGAAGTTCTTAATAAAATATCTGACTTGATTTCTTAAAAACTAAAAAGATCTATAAGCTTTACAATTTTATGAGGCATAATGATAACCTTCACTTCAATCCTTATCTCTCTCTGAATGGTTTTAGATGTAATTATGTAATTAATTACAGCCAGTAACTCAAAACAAAAGCTGGCAGTGTCTGGTCTGATCGTTCCCAATGTCACTCGCAGTGCAATCAGCCCAAACAACTGCTCAGTGTATTAACAGGAAAAAAAATGTTACTGGTGGTTCCAACTCAAACCTTCACATTTCTTCACATCAGCAGTTACATTAAAGGGACAGTATTACATATTTTCCACTATAAAGTGCATTCAGGTAACTATGTTGCCTTCAGTTGTTATAAAAATGCTGTATGTATCAAACATGACATAAGAAATTTGGCTTCACAATTTGATGCCTTGAAATTTCTCTTTAAGAAGCTTCAACTCTTTCTGACAGTTTGCTACACCAGGCAGCTGCCAGAAATGTTTCCTTTCAAACCAGGACGCTAAATCCAGCTTTTTTTTGCACTTTGATAATGGTGACACATGTAATCAGGTCAATTAAATTTTTTTGTATATCACCTTTCAGCAACAAGGCATTTCAAAGTGCTTTACATCATAAAAACACCAAAATACAAAGTCATAAAACACACAAACAGCATTACATTTTACCGCTATTACACATCAGGATATTGATTAATGTTTCATGATTATGTTTCAAAAGCAACTCTAAACAGCTGGGGTTTTAGTCAGATTTAAAGTCACTCAGTGCTTCAGCTGTTTTGCAGTTTTCTGGAAGTTTGTCCCACATTTGGTTCTGACTCCCTGTTTGTACGTTTCCACGTCCCTCAATCATCTCCCTAAAATACCTGAGATGTGTGGAAACTGTTGGCTCCATTACTGCACAAATGGAAATCTTTAATATACTCACCTGTAAAGGTACAAGAATGCTTCATTGTTAATTTTATTTTATGTGTTAGGTTTTAATTTGCTTGAACTTGTCATTTTGACATTCATTTATTTCTGTGCTATGATTTGTCTTTGTCCTGAATTAGTTTTTTTCATTTCTGTTAATTTTCTTTCCTTAGAAGAATGTGTATGAATGCGGCTCACCAAATGAAATGGCCTAGCATAACAAAATAGGCGAGGCCTAATTTTTACTGTTCAGTGAAACGGTAAAAATTATTTTTTTATGGAAAAGCTGTGTCAGTGGATTCCTGGAAAAGCAAACAAGACCTGAAAACATGAAGTCAGGGTCAGAAGTCTTCCTTATTTTTAAAAAATACTAAATAAATCACATCTTGTGGGAAAAAGCTTTTTGTTTATCCCCCTACATTGATGGACTTAGGACCAAAAATAGTGTTTCATTTTATTTATTTTTATCACAGCTAGTTCTTCAAGGTGTGAAAGATCAACTGGCAGCTTTGATGAGAGGAAGGATTTCCAATATCAGGATGAATATGTCCACTTACCTCTGGCCATGCTTCACAGCACACAGCCACAATAAGTGCTGCAGGCTTGTTCCTATATGTTAAGTTTTTATAGCACCCATGAGAGAACCTAGCCATGCAACTACATACAACAACAGAGACAGTCATAAGCCCCCAACATGGACAAAATCACATTTCATCTGAAATGTCCTGTACCAATATGAACCACAGGAAATTCTCACTTTAAGTTCAATTTGGAGAGCCAATACCAATTTGTGGTTTAAAAGATTCTCATAAATCAAATAGTATTATACCAGTTTCAGAAAGAAATGTTCTCTCTTAATCAAGAAATGCATCCAGATCATAAGAACAGCCAATCTACTGGATAAAAGCTATATGCAGTTGCAGTCAGATTTTCTGATAGGGATCCTGTTGACTTTCATGCTTTTAATTATTATACTAAATAATAACACAAAAAACAACTTCTGTGCATTTTCAAAATAGGAATCAGTGTTTGATTTCTGTGATCCACAAAGGGTTAAACTCAGTTATAAATTACTCATCAATCACGTGTTTTTTGTCGCCATCTACAGGTTTTGGTATAATCCTGGCTGGATCTTTCACTCTTGTTAAAATAAGCTGAGCTGGCTTGTTTCCAGGAAATAAATATGATTTAACTTTTAACTTTTAAGAATATTTTTAGTGTGTTAACATAGCTCAACGTTTGAGTAAAGAGAGTCATAAGAAAAACAAAGCCACTGTCAAGAGCCACAAACAGACCACAGAAATTTCAGATTTTGCTATTCTTGATTATAATACAGCCTAATCTCCCAACCATCTCCTGTGCGAAGGTTGTTTGGTCGCTAATTTCATTCCAAGTAGCTTCAAAAAGGTTTTTAAAAGTCTTAAATTTGACTTGCTGAAACCTGCAGATAACCTGTGTGACGGTTTTCTTTTGGTACTTTGACATCCTCTTGCTTCCTGGTTGTTAATTTGTGTTAATTTACCTTCTATTAATTAACTTATCAATTTGTCCCAAGTATTATGTCATTCTTTTAAAATTTAAAAGGCAAAAATACAACTAAAACTCTGCAGTGTGTCGCAGTCATCTTGAGATTTTAAAGAGTGCAACTATAAGGTGTAAAATCTCCTTTTACTCACCTGCTGAGCGGACAAGCAGCAGTGAGTACTATATTGGAGGTTGTCCAAAGTAATTGTGCTAAAATGAAATAAATTACTACCTGCCAAGTGAGAGTAAATTGCAAGACGCTACAATAAAAGAACTGAATGTACTAATACAGACTGATGGGGAACAGCGTGAGCAAAGCTCTGATATTTGATTTAAATGTTATTGGTCAAACTTTGTGTCTCTGTCGTCTGCAGTTAACAGGGAGAGCCATGTTGTTATGCTCTAATGCAAACAGTTCTTAACAAAATCTACAGTTGTTATCGCTGCCTCTTGAATTAGTTTGCTTAAAAGAAATTAGAAGGGCCATGTAGATGTTTCCCATTTACTAATTTTATTTCCTTCGGTGACAGATGCTTCTCGGTGGCAGCTGGCTGCTGTTCAACTCCATTATATCTGTCTCCATGTATCACATTCTCAAGGTGGAAGAGGGGAGATCCACAGAGCTTTTACCCTAATTGGTAGTTTTAAGAGAGTGACACAGAGCGAGCGGGTCCTCCTCCTTTGACGGCCGTTGATGAGCCAACTGGTGCCACATCCCTCCACAGGCCGCCAACGGGCCAACTTTGATTGTAGCCATAAATAACCCTGGTCATTTCTACGGTGTCCTTCACTTCTAGCAGCAAAAATCCTGTCTGGAAGCACTTATCAAAGGCAAAAGACTAAATGTCAGAAAATAAATGGACTCCTATAGCAATTAAGAGGAAGGAAAATAATTTAGCTTCTCTGTGTTTCCCGCTTTTCTTTAAATAACTTAGTGATAGCAAGTTATGTATTATTGATTCAGTGGGACTTAAAATTAAGCATATTTTTGTCCTTCTTCTCCTTCATTTTATTGTGAAGCCCAGTTTTTTTTGTTTTGCTTAGGTTGTAATTAGTCAGACCTAACCTAGTTGATTTCCTGAAAAGACTGTCACTTGTAATGAATAGTCAATTCCTCAATAGCAAGTATTCATACCAAAGACAGTGTCAGCAAAATGAAATGTCCTGACACCAGTTTATGAACAAGATGACTTTGTTATGCTTTCATTTTGACATTTTATTCTGTTTTCCAATGCAAAAAAAGTCAAAACGTCTTGGCAAGTCCATTTAAATCTACAGTTATGGTAAATGAGGTAAATAAGTACCAGACATGGAATAGTTGGGCTTTGTTTTACATTTTTACTGCACATGCTCTTTGCAGTTCCAATTTATTCACAACATTGTACAAAGGCAAAGTGCAGACGTATTTACCACAAACATAAGAAACACCCTTTGGGTAAATCTGTGAATAACAGTAAATAATATCATCAGTGAAAGCTGAGGTTTACCTAAGAGAAATTGTTCACTTTGATGGATATTTTAAAGAAAGAATTAGAAATAAATGCGTAAAAAAGATTTGCAATTTTTATATAATTAAAATATTGTATATAGGATGACCTTATTCCTTTAAATGTTGTCTTAAAGAAGAACAGAAGTTGAAGCTGTTATTTTTTTCCACTTTCATGAAATAGAAAATGTCTGTTTAAAGCCTGAAAAACCTTTGCTGTGAAACACTTTATATTTTACCCCTCAAGTCCTCTCTTGTTAGAGCTGTTTTCCCCTCAGAGGTGTTTTTCACAGCTATCTTTGAACATGTTGAACCACATAATATGAATGGTTGTATTTCTGGATTTATTGTCAAGCAGGTTCTGTGCCTCATTCTGCCTGGACCGGCTCTCTGGTCTGATATTTCATTCCACTACTCTACTTGAAGTTAACAACATTTCTGGTCCGTTGCAGTGTAGGATGAAGGATAAGATGCAGAAGAAAGCCGCATGAGAGATCACTATGGTTATTCAGTAAATCACCCAGGAGTAACACTGTCAGTTTTAAACTCTTCATGCATGAGTAGCAGGGACCTCAACGAAATGAGAAGCAGTGAAGTTCAGAATATTACATTATGTGTAACCGGGTTCTGCTTCACTCCACTGTACCAGGCCGGCCCAAGTAACCCCTCGACTCTGCGTTGTGTAGTTTT
>CAEFZX010029790.1:0-13940 GCA_903066825.1 Alfaro cultratus
ACTTTTACTAGAGTACATTTTTGTCTGTGTATTTGTACTTTTACTTAAGTACATTTTTTGAGTACTTTATACAACACTGGTAGCCGGTCAACAATGAGAGCAGTTTGGTGATGAGCAGACAGAGAAAATGAGGTTTGAAGTTTATTTGTTTGTTTGTTTGTTTTTTCTCATGGATGTGTCATAGGAAAAATGATTCTGATTAAATGAAACTTTACTGCTGATGAACCTGCAAGTCAGGCTGTTGGTAGTCACACTGCTGTCTCACCTGATACTTGATACAAGGATTGATAGGGCAGAACACAGTAATTGCTCTTTCTTAACCCTACCCTTGTAAACCTCATATACTTTATCTTTTGACAGTGACATGGAAAGTGATAAGGTAATTGGAAATTGGGTTATTTGCTTCTAATTGCAGTTGTTTGTGAGGTTGTAAAGAACTCTCTGATTCCAATAAAAAGATAATAAACCAGCTTTGATATGAAAGCAGATTGTGTACAAAGATGAAAGCTGGGAAGATGGAGTCAGTGTTTATTCAAACCTTTCTCTTCTACAATGACCTGGAGTAATGAATGAAACAGTCTGGGCAACATTTGCTTCTCCTTGCAAATATTTCTAAAATAACGCCGCAAAACACTAGCTGCATTTCCATTACAAATGTGCTCATGTCAAAAAAACAAAATTTTGCAATTGTGGTGAGAAACTTTGCCAATAATAAAATGTCTTGTACCTTCCTTTTCCTCCAACTTTAATTGCAATATTCGGAAATGTGACCAACACAGATTTAACAACGTTGTTCACTTCTTCCTCATTGCTAAAACTACAGGCAGACTACAATTCTAAAACAGTGCAGAAAATCAATGTTTCGTTCACAACTTCTCCTTTTGTTTGATGATTGGCTGATCCAGCTCAATGGGACAAATCCCAGACTGAGCACCAAAGGGACAGGAGAATCAAGCAGAACTGAGTAAGAAAGGCTACCGGAATATGAACTGAAACTGCTTATCAAACATTCAAACCTCTGATGTCCTTGACGTCTGCTGCTGGTATCTTGAACAAAGATAGTCTGATTGCAATCATGGGCTAATCGTGTGACTGTCAACTGCAGGCCTGTTTTTGCTGCTGAAGACGAGCAAAATCTTGAGATGATGGATAAGGAATTTGTTTCCCTTTTAAAGTTTTCATCCTATTATTAAGATTTTATTGTACCATTCTTATGACTTTAGAAGTTAGTATAATTTCTAACTTCCAAGCCTTATTAGGTTTATTTGATAGGGACAGACACACATTGGCATAGACAAACTGAACAGAACAGCAGCAGTTTGTGTCCTAGTGCTTATAGTGTGAGCTAATTTGCAGCACTTGTCCCTAAATGTGCTTTTTAAACAGTATATCTAAGAACTATTAGAAAGAGAATGACAATGACACATATGATGATCAGATTGTGTCGTTGTGTTGTAGCCGGTCAACAATGAGAGCAGTTTGGTGATGAGCAGACAGAGAAAATGAGGTTTGAAGTTTATTTGTTTGTTTGTTTTTTCTCATGGATGTGTCATAGGAAAAATGATTCTGATTAAATGAAACTTTACTGCTGACGAACCTGCAAGTCAGGCTGTTGGTAGTCACACTGCTGTCTCACCTGATACTTGATACAAGGATTGGTAGGGCAGAACACAGTAATTGCTCTTTCTTAACCCTGCCCTTGTAAACCTCATATTCCTTATCTTTTGACAGTGACATGGGAAGTGATAAGGTAATTGGAAATTGTGCTATTTGCTTCTAATTGCAGTTGTTTATGAGGTTGTAAAGAACTCTCTGATTCCAATAAAAAGATAATAATCCAGTTTTGATATAATGCAGCAATGACCTGGAGTAATGAATGAAACACTCTGGGCAACATTTGCTTCTCCTTGCAAATATTTCTAAAATAACGCCACAAAACACTAGCTGCATTTCCATTACAAATGTGCTCATGTAAAAAAAACAACACAATTTTGCAATTGCTGTGTTTCCATTAAATAAGAAATGAAATCAAAAGTTCATGTGAATAATCTTGATTTTGCGATAAGTCATTAAAACAGCATGTAGCTCATGTAAACCGTTACATGAGTTCTATTCATAATTCAGTCGTAGTGTTAGCACTTATTATCAGCCATCGGAGGAGACATTGGGGTCTTATTCAGCCACTTATACTTGGGAGTGCCTACGTATGTTGCGTTTTAGGGAAATGTAGTTGGAAATTTTACAGAAGAGCTATGGATTAAACATGTCTGAATGACACAACCTTTATGAACTGTCCGATGCTGTGAGAGCTCTGTTGGAGGCAGCTGCACATTGTCTGAAAACCCCCCAAAAACGAACCAGTAGTAACATTGGGCTGTTTATCATGTGACTTGCATGAAGCAAAAAAAATGTCTCCAATGCAGTTTTGCGAAATACATCTATTTTGATGTGGCTGAGAAACCGTCTCATCTTACCACAAAAACCTTTTATCGAAAAACTTTTCCTAAACTGCAGTGTTTCCCTTTTGCGAATCTATTTTATGATTTCAATTTGCGCACTTTTATGGTTAGTGGAAAAACAGATAGTGATTTTGCTAGCAAAAGTAATTGTGAAACTCTAGGGACTTACAGAATAAACAGTTTCATGAAGATCAAGGAACACACCAGAGATTTTAAGCAAGCTTAGGTTCTAAAGTAATATCCAATACTTTCAACATCTCAGAGCTCTGTTCAATCCACTTGGAAAGAGCATGGAACAATTATAAACCTACAAAGACATGGCAGATGGGAATAATTGGATCATATTTATTTTCCCCACATCTTGGCTTAGAGTTGTTGAATTATCACAGCGGGAGATCATCTGCTGGACAAGCATTCACAGAGGAAAAAGTGTAGGGGAGCTTTTGTTGGATGTACCCTTGAGCTAGGGCATGCTGTGTACAGTAAACTATTGTGTTTCAGTTGCTGCATGTTGGACAATGTTGGCTTCCTCACTTGTTTTGGTGTTGTATATTCCTATTATTGATAGTTGGAAAGCTTGTGCAAAGATCAGCAAAATTTTTCTGATATTTTCCTCCTAATTTACTAAATTCCTAGAAGATTCAACATCGGCTTCATTTACATGAGAGAAATGGACACTGGAAGTTTCTTTAAGTATTTAGGTTATGTGAAATTTATTCCACTCAGATGGTAGTAGACAGTAGCGGCTTTTTTAACCCATCTGGAGGCAGGTCCGCATATGAAAAGAATAGAAATCAGATTTTCTCTGTGATCTTCTTAAACAAACGCAGTTGTACTACAATGGAAAGTTCTCACCTTTAATAATAGATTACAGAAAGTTTCAGGAAGTTGTATAATCAGTGCCAAAGTGCAGGAAAGCTTTTATAGCAGGACATCCATGTGTATGTTGTCAGGTGTGCTGCTTGTCACTGGCCCCCAGTTGCATTCCTATTGTTTACCCCTAATCATCCTCCTCTCACTCCCACATCTGCCCTGATTTATATTGCTTTTTTATCAGAGCCACATGTCTGAGGACTGAGCCCTGTATTTTGCTGATGTCAGTTGTCTGGTTCTGAGCCTAAAGTCTGGACTGAGGTGTGTCACAGTTTGTACTTCCAGAAAAATGTCCTGGTCATAACTATGTCTTATTTTACTTATTTGTCTTCCAAGTGTCACAAGCCATAACAATCTTTGTTTCTTGGGGGTTTGGAAGGAGTACCAGTGCAACTTCCATCAGTTCCAAGCACCTTCCAACAGTCCCATTTTCTGTCGGGAGTCAGCAGAATGTTTTTAGTGCATTTCTTTAGCAAATGGTAGACAAGCCTGTGTGTTCCTTTCATTCAGTAGAGGTTGGGACCTTGGAATTTGCTCAGAGGCCATTTTTGATGAACACAAACCTCCACTGAGTCAAGTGAGACCTGCAGTGCTTCAGATGTTGTTCTCACTTCTTTTGTGACCTTCTGGATGAGCTGTCACTGCTCTCTTGCAGTAATTTTAACAAGATGGCTGCTCCATTGTCGATAATTGATTTAACTGGAGATTCAAAACCTTAGCAATGATTTTCTAACTTTTCAAGACTAATGGACAATGACTTTGTGATATGCTACTTATTGTCAAGTCAAGAAAAGCTTACAATATGGGCTATACGTAGCTGTGGTTCCATTACAAATGTACCCCAAGCCTTGTCAATATTCTGCTAATGCCGAAAAAACACAATTTCGCAATTGTGGTGTTTCAATTAAATAACAAATGCAATTAAAGTCACATGTGAGAAAGTTTGCTCATGCAATGTCATTAAAAAACATGCTGCGGTGACATCTGGTTGTTGATCATGTGACTCCTGTGATGCACAAAATGTGTTTCCATTGCAGTTTTCCCAAACAAACCAATTTCGGTATAGCCAAATAGCCACCAGCAATTATATGGTCAATGGAAACACTGCTAGTGGCGTCAGGCGGTGGAACTAACACTATCCTGCTACATAATCCGTTGAAGGGTGTAGTGGTGGCTCAAAGATTGACTAAGAGGCTGAACATTGACTGGATCAATAACCAACTTATTGGTCACAAGTCTGAAGCTTCACCTTTATTCGCAAAAAAAATAAGGAATTGACCAGGAAGAACATTTTTTCAACTGAAGGCAAGATATTAAAACGTGCTTCTCCAATATCTCTTCCCCTCAACCCACACGGAAGAAACCAGACATTGCTCAGTCCGTGAGTTAGTGTTAAGCTAGCCTGAATAAATATACCACGTTACTTCCAGTTTCCTTCAAAATAAAGATGTTTTTTTTTTCCAAGATGAAGCCCATGGTACTTATAAGAAGAAATAATGATCAGAAATGAATAAAACTTTTCAGCCAGGTCATACAGACAAGCCACATCCCCCCACAACTTTGGCAGCTTGCTATGTCACTGAAGCTAAGCCATGGGAAGCCTGAGCTGTTGCTTTTTAGCTTTTCTTTTCTGCATATTGTAAGAGCCCTGTGAATATTTACAACAGTCATCAAGTGTTTTCCACTGGTGAATAGTCTTTCTCTACTCTAAATAATGATCTCCAGATATCTGCTAATGGTTTCCCAGTTTGATAGACAGCAATAGTTGCTTCGCTAAGGTCGTTGCTAACATCTTTCCCCCTTCACAGCATGTTCACACTCACACCAGAGTGCTTGAAAACTGCTTTCCGTGTATAAAGCTTTACGTTTCCCATCCCGGTTTGGTGATAAGGATTTCCTCCTTTTCTTTACCATGTATAATGCTTGCTTGGAAATTAGCATTGTTCAGCTTTCTGTTTATTGCATAATTACTGATAACTTAAAATCCACATGGATTTTATTCCTCCTGTGTGACTTCTGTTTTGTGTGTGTGTGTGTGTGTGTGTGTGTGTACAGCTCACAGGTGTCCCTCTGAATGTGTCCATACGCCTACAGCTTAACCTCTACATGAAGAGAATATCAGGAATTACGTAAGACTTGTGAATTATCACATTGTCCATTTTGTCACCTATTGTTTATTTTACTATCTTATAATTTTAAACAAGTGGCTACTCCCTACCCGTCTAACCCTGCTTTCTTTGTAGTGGTGTTTGAAGTTTTATGTTCTTGACCTTGTAGAGAAACTGGAAAGATTTCTGAGGTGGTGATGCCCATGCTGTGGTTTGAGGAGGTAAGCTACGGATGTTGTGCATCTTGAGAGGCTGATGCCTACAGATCCAGTCAATAAATTAGAATGTTATAAAAAGCACATTTATTTTACATTTATTTTAGGAACTTTATCACATTTTATAGATTATTTTCATATAGATGGATGTTTCAAAGTAGATGGGGCGACATAGGGTTAGGGTTATTATGACATTTTGTGGTACTATTGGAATAACAATAAAAATTATATTATGACAAAAAGGGTATTTATTACGGTACTTATTTTTCAGGTAACAGTATGTCAGTGAATGCATGTTTTTTTCAAATTGGTGTGTTTCCATTAAGCACATTTATTTTCCTACTTTTAATTTGCACAATTCTATGGCTAACAGAAACAATTTGACTTTTCAGAAATTGTTAAATCTCTTCTTTTGGTCATTTTTGGCTGGTGAATGGAAGTTGCAGGATACGAGGTGTTTATTTTGTTAGTGTTTTTTTTTTCTTAAATATGCGTAAAATGGGACGATAGATTTAGCTAAATATGGGACAAAACCTGAAATGCTGCAAAAAATCGACCAGAAATATTTCTTTCTGAGCCAAATCAAGAGTAAAACCGTTTTTTCCCCCCCTTTTTCCCCTTTGCCTCTGCAGAAGGGATACATTGATGGACCAATCCTCACTACCTTCCACACTAACCTGGTTATTCTCCCTGCTGTCATGGAGTACATGCAGTACATCTTCATAGCCCTCGGCCTGCTCACCACCATAGTGGCCGTCCTAGTGTATTACAAAGTCAAGGTAAGAATCCCCAACAGCCAGCTGCTGCCATTGACACTCTGCCTGTGGCTTGCTGCATGTTTTCCAACTAGTGGATGGAGGAAAGGAGCAGGAGAGACTACACTGAGGATCAATGGCATAATTAGGCTTTTCATAAATGCACGATAGGCTGAGGATGGACAGTATAAGTCTTCAGCAACTTTGTGTATCTGTCAATTTTAGCCAGATACAGAAAAGGCAGATTTATGGGAATTATATTCCACAAAGGAAAATATTTCCATCACAGCTGTTGGTGAAAACGTGCAGTCGTTCCTACTCCTTCCAGGATCATGCTTTTGTTTGTTTACAAGTTAAACTATGAACCCTGCTTTGATTAACCTGACAAGGAGAGTAAAAAGTCCAAATCTCTCCAGTGTTGCTGGCTGTTGAAATCCCCCCTCCCCAGCTGCTGCTGATTATTCTTCCTGCCTGTTTATCTCATCATCGTTAACTTGTAAATGAGAGCCTCTCAGTTATGGCTAAATTAGTGGGTGACATTACGCAGTAGTGTTAATCAGAAAGGCCAAAGTCATCCATGTTTTACACACAGTTGCTCTCTGATTAGACTGTTGACAGCTGAACAGGAAACGCATGAGAGTGGATTTGGTTCTTCTGCTTTGCTATTGTTTCTTTATTGAACATGTTCTTGGTTGTTTTAGTAATTTATAGCGCAGACTAATGTTGTCATCACTAATGAATTACTGAACGATCAAAAACAAACAGGTAAAACGAGCTAATACAGTCCATCAGTAAAGTGTCAGTCTTATCTCTGTCATTCCTTTGTGTTATGAAACGAGTCAGTGTTTTATAGATTTACCATGTATAATGCTTACTTAGAAAGCAAGCATTATACATAAAATGTAAAAGCTTTGAAGGTTAATAAATAAAAGTTCCAATTTAGTTGGTGTAATGTCAACAGATTACACCAACCAGAAATATTTCTGATTGGTGTGGTACATACTATTTTTGTGGTATGCATTGTACCTGTGGCAGACAGTCAGCAGCATGGAAAATAAAACAAAATTTAATATTTTACTGAAATCTTATACTGAACTGCAAAAGATTTGAATATGTTTGACAAAGGTTCTTCATTTGCTTCCAGAAGTCTAGTAATAGAGCAGCGACATCTCCATTCTTTGAGAATTCTTGGGTTTGTACAACCGCCTCATACAAATCGTCCAAATTGAGAAACAGCTTTCCAACTTAAAATCTTTGACTTTAATAATCAAATTGATATGAAACATATTTTTTTAAATTCTCTTTCCAAATCATTGCACACGTTTATGATTGTCAGTTAATCTGGGGCTTTAAATGGATAAAGACAAAGTTGTAAGATAGAGAAAAAGGTCCAAAGGTCCTTTTCGATACCTTGGAAGCCCCCATAATTAGGCTTGGTTTATTATAAATGGATATTTGTTTCACTGTGAAGCAATAAACTTTCAGACGCTTTCTTATACACAGTATGAACAGTAATTCACATAAGAACTGGGCACTGAACCTCCCCTCCAGTAGGAATGGACAGTTATCAGGTTGAACAAGGTGAGGATTCCACCAAGTGGTGCCAAAACGTTTTCTTTAGTTTCTGTTTCAGTATTATAAATGGAATAATATGGCCAGTCCTTACTTCTGTGAAATACAGTAGTCATTAGTTAATTAAACCTTTCATACTTCTTGTAGTGAGAAATAGACCAGAGTGGCCTCTGGATAGAAATGCCAACAAAACATAATGTGGCAAATGAAAAAGGAATTTAATTATATGTTTATTTTAATCTTTTAAGTAAGTAGCTATTTCTAATATCATACTTTTCTAAAATCTGCAGAATGTGATTTTATCACATAAAATCTGCAGAATCAATTGAATAATTGATAGATTAATTGTTAATCTATCAATTCACAATTAATTGTTATTTGCAGCCCTAGTTCACAAAACATTCTGAGCAGTAATTATGCCAAACCTTTACAAATAACAAATACATTAACTGATTAATAATTGGACAGCAAAAGGTGCTTAATCCAAAAAATAGTCAACAGGAAATATGTTTGCTGCAGATGCATCCTTTGCTACAAGTGATCAAGCATTCACTAAAGGACTGCCGTACATTTTGGGTAATAAAATGTAATGTCATTTTAAAAAGAAATGGGCTTTTTTACAGTAATTTGAACCCAGTGAAGCTAAAACTGTGGCACTTGAGAGGTTGGGTAGAACAAAAGATTTTTTCCATCTTAAATGAAAAATGTATACGTTTATTGTGCAGGTTTGGCATACTTCTTGCTCTGAAAGTATTGTTTTTTTCAGCAAATTACAAATTTTTTGAGCCTGTATACCCCAGTTAAAAATGAATCGATTATTAAATTAGTTGACGATTATTGAAATAAGCTATTCACCACGATTAAGCCGATTAATCATTTAAGCCCATGTAGATTTGGCAAGTTAGATCAGTAAACCTCACAAAATGTATGAACTCTTTGTATTTCTAACCTGGTAGTTTGGGAAGGAAAGTAATGAAGCCACAATTGATGGCTAACTGTGATTAAGTTTGGCTGGCTTTAAATGTAATTCTATTCCTCTGCTGTTTTGGGAAGCACAATTCTGCTGAGGCTTTAAAGAAAAAGAACACTGCCATGCATTATTTAGTCATGGCTTTAATGCATCAAGGGATTTCCTTTGTTGCAGAAGGCAAAAAATAATTTCCTTTTTCCCTATCCCAAGCAGTCCCATGGTATAACTAGGAATAATTGTAAAGAAAATCTTTGTGAGTGATGTGGAGTTTGTTTGTTTTAGATGACACTGGGAGAAATCACAGGATGTACTCTATAACAGGAAGAACCAAAAATAAGAATGCAAAGTGGGGAAATCACCTCAGGAAGGTGCTGCAGCACCGAGGGGATCCAGGGTTCCTCTGAAAAATCTCATAAATGATCCTCCAATAGAATTTGTGCATCATATCTTCTATACCTATTTTAAATCACTAACCCTAACCCAATTTCAGAGAAATGTGTCCTCTTTCAATGTGCCTGAAATTTTTATGTAGTAAAATGAATCAGTTGATTTCTTAACATACAGAGTTGCATCATAATTCATATATAGACTGTTCCAAATGACCACTCTGCCTAGAAGTCCTTCTGACTTCCGACTAATCATGCCTGAGATATAACCAATTGCCTTCCCTCGTAATTCACTGCATGACGCACTCAATTGCCCACAGAAAATAATCAGTGCATGGACAATCCCTGAAATTTCTATCTGAATTACAACACTATTCTTTTTTCTTTGATATTTTCTAATTGGCCCGTTTGTAAGGCAATTTGATCATCTTTTAGGCAACCAGTAGTGAGCAGGGTAAAGGCTCACATGGCTTTGAAACACAGGACAAAAGTATGAGGTATTCAGGTAGGTTCACACTCAAAGGCATACACGTAGCAAACGGTACATTGGGAGTGATTACTAATGTCCAACACCTGCAGAGGAAATAAACACAGTGTCTGCTTTTGTTTTTCACAAAAACCTAATTGCGTTTTTGTGTCACTGTTGCTGTGTTTTCTTGCATGACGGTAGTGGGGACCTGACCTAATCATTGCAAACAAACTAGATTTGTTTTTAGTGCTTGGCTAAAAACAAACAAGGTTAGGAGTACCATTCCTATTACTGTTGTAGAAAGAAACTATTTAGTAGTTCATTTCTGTTTGAAATAAGTGGAAAGTTTAAACTTCTGTGATGCTCCTTCTTAGAGTTTCCTTGAATTCTGCTTTTAAAGGTGGTCAAAGGTTCCAGAAGGTTGTGAAATGAAATATATAAAAACAAGGTCATTTCATAACTTCTAACTAGTGGGTCAACATGATTAACCAGGCTCATCAAGCCAGTTATTTTTTACTTAACTGTATCAATCAAGTTGTCTCCCAAGATATACTTTGTGACTGTGCATTTTTGTGACCGGTTGAGTTTGGAGAGTATGCATTCACATAACTCCAACAGTTGTGGGATTTCCAGGGAAATAGGATGGAGCTGATGCAAAATAATTACTTTAATTTATACCCTTGGATTTGTATATGCTAACCAAATTTGATTACAGTATATCTCCAGCGGGAAAGCAACACCTACAAAGCTTGCAAAGAGAATACTGATCATCTGACTACAGCAGACCCCCATTAGAATCCATGAATACTGGAAATCGCCTCTAGAAACGATTATAACTGCCTATTTTAATAGTTCAGTCACCAAATATACCTTTATATGCTTTAAAAGCACAATAGAAACGATCTTACCACGACCACAGAGGTAAACATCCACAGTCTTCCTTTTCTCTGTTCTCAGCAGTAACAGCCAATCAGCGCCAAGGAACATAAACTCCTGGATCGTCTGCTTTGTCAGCAGGAAAACAACAGTAGTAGAACTGTGGTCTAAATTAGCAGTACAGCTGTCACACTGTTAAAAATTTACTTGCGTTTCAGTGGTGTACAAAGAGCAGATAGCAATCCAGTATCATTGTTTTACACATCTGATGCTTCAGTTTGATCCCGTTGAATCTTGTTGTCACGTCTGTGGAAATTCAGCAACTCCTGCTCAAATATTACAGCAGAGAATGATGATAACATCACTGAGTCTCAGTCTGAGACTCAGAGACTCAGTGATGGATCTTCATCTGAAGATCAGATGAAGATCCATCCCAACCATATGCCAAATGATTTAAATGCCGCCAACTGATAGTTGTCTGACCTATTTAATGGTTAATTGGTCTAATAATTATTCTACCACTGGTGTTGAACTTTCATCCCCAGGATGGTTAAAGGGGCAGTGTTGTTTTAAAATTGACTTTTTTAGCTTTACATCATCTTATAATGTTATTCCCTCATCAAAACACAACTGAAGTGTTACCTGGATTCTTTCATTCATATTTGAGAAATCTTTAAATCTCCCATGGCAACCATTTGTTTCAGAAAGAGCAAGATTTTTTTCAGAGACAGAGACCCAATTTCAAGTCAAATTTCTTTTAAGTCATATTTGATATATAAGGTATTTTTATAACAACTGAAGTTACTTGATTGTGCTATAAAATGGCACTATGTGCTTAGAAAACACACAATACTGCCCTTTAAGAGCTCCGCTAGGGTTTCTGCCATCTAAATGTATCATTTTTCAGGAAATCCCTTTCTTATTGTCCAGCTGCTTTCAGAACAGGTTAGAATTACAATAGCAAGGCTCATAAATAAAAGACTGAAAACATTTAGAGTTTGCAAAGAGTCAAAAATTTAAGATGCAGAAACCATAAAAAAAATGTAAAAAGAAAAAAAAAATCTAAGCTTTAAAATGGGTTCAAAGTATTTTTACACAGAACCTCAGAGGAGTGCTTGCAGGTCTTAGCATTTAATTTATCATGTGTGTGAACGATGAATAATTTATCTTTGTGTTCATCTCACAGAGAAAGACATGTGAAGGAGACACCTTACCGAGGGAAAACACGAGCACTTCAACTGATGAACGAACCCCTCTGCTTCAAGACAAGCAACACTGACAACCCCTCCCCCCAAAAAATAAAAAATTGTACTGACTCAGCTGCTCAGAATATGGAACAGGATACACAACGCCATATTACACCGGAAGGTTTACAAAACACTCAGCCAAAGATGGTTGCTGACTTTTTAATGTTTGTTAAAACAATCAACCACTTACATGTGTAACCGTTTTAAATATGCAGATTTTTTTCCCACTCTGGGAAAGAAATCCCATAGCTAAAATCAGCTAAGCCATTTTATACGTCTTATCATTTCATCATCAACGGCAGCAGTGGGTAGAAACTGCAGAGATTTTAGTAGGGTTTTAGAAAAATGCTTTAGCTTTGACTACAAGGGAGCCAATTAAATTTTTTTAGCCAGATGTTTTGTATTTTAACCACAAATGTGCCTTCATCATGGGAATTTATTGAGTCCAGTTGATCTCCTGTGTTGTTGCTTTCTGTTTACACTGAGGAATCTGGAGATTAAACTGAGCTCATTTTTAACCCTTACCACGGTTTTGCACATACAGCTGCGACAATCATCGAGTCGAGCAGAGGAGACGCACTCCTTGTTATGTACTACTGTCTTCTGTTAGAGTTTAAATGTATGTGTTCGGGATGATGCAGATAACGCTGTTTGATGTCCAGCACAGGTTTATTGTGTAAAAAAGAGAGAATGAAATAAGAATAACATGCATATACTGATGTTTGACATCAGTTTAGACTTGAAGTTCTCAGAGATTTTCAGTCCATCTTCTCATTTTCAGTAGATGTTAACTTGTACTGTCTTTTTTTCATTTGTGGAAGGAATAAATGTTAAGAAAATGATCTGAATAAAGATTTTGGAGAATTTGTTCGGTGAATTAGAAGAGATGCATTTCTTTAAGGCCTAAAAAGTGGCATAAATAAGTTACTTTAAATGACTTTAATGTCTAGCAATCAAATTAATGTCATACCCAGTCAATAAAACTGAGTGTATGCTCCCTCCAGGGAGTTTAAGTCAAGTCAAGTTTATTTGTGTAGAACATTTCAGCAATAAGACAGTTCAAAGTGATTTACACCATAACACATATAACCACTTATGAAACAAACAAGCATTATTTTCTTTAATGATGTCAAATGCAATCTTCAAACTCATCAAGAATCATCAACATCAAATATATTAATTAGCATCCAAGTTTCTTAAATCAAAGGCAGCTCTAAACAGATGAGTTTTGGCCTTTATTTAAATGAACTCAGTGTTTCGGTTGTTTAGCGGTTTTCTGGAAGTTTATTCCATATTTGCAGTCCATAAATCAATCAGTCAAGTGTATTTGCATAGAACATTTCAGCAAGAAGGTAGTTTAAAGTGCTTCATGCCATAAAAACACAAGAATTAGAAGTCAGAATAACATGCAGTCAACAATTAAGAAACCAGTGACAAACGTTCCATTTTGATGAGTGTCAACATCAAGATCATCTCCATGTTTGGTTCCAAAATGCATTGCAAAAATCAACATCAATTTCAATTCAGAGAAAAAGAATCCCATCTTTAATCAGTGTAAAGAAAAAAATAAATAACAAAGCAACTAAACCTTCTGAGAACAGGTTTCTGTTCTCTGGAATAACGAGTGTCAACATTTCCATCTGCTTCTGTACAGCTTTTACAAGCGGTTATTAATCTCCAAACTATTTTTTTTTGGGGGGGGGGGGTTCCGGGTTCAAGCACAGTCCTAAAAGTCTGTTAATGCTATATCCTCAAGTATAAAATCAATTTTGGGGTTTTTAGAAGATGGATTTCTGGCACTTGAGGTTTTTCATATGCTTCAGTCCAAATTTTATATCAATTTAAAGGCATTTTTAGAAGATTGAGTTCTGGGACTTGTGGCTTTTGTTGAGGAAAATAATTATTTTTAGTGTTTTGATACAGTTAATCCTACAGCATGTGTAAAAGGTATATTGAACATTCTCATTTTGAATAGGTTTGTGTTAAATGATTTAAGGGAATTCTCACTAA
>CAEFZX010029791.1:0-11738 GCA_903066825.1 Alfaro cultratus
TATATATATATATATATATATATATATAGAGAGAGAGAGAGAGAGAGAGAGAGAGAGAGAGAGAGAGAGAGAGAGCGAGAGAGCGAGCAGCACAGTGGTTGTTGTCTTCCACTGTCTGCTGCTGAACACCATCAAGCTCCAAGCAGGACGGAACCATTTCCTGCAGATCCAGGGGGTTCAGATATGGATGTGTGTTTTTTGGTCTGGGAGGGATAACATTTCATTTTTACTGCTAAAAACTATTTTATAAAAGACAATATGATTAATTTAGTAATTGACAGCACCACCAATTTTTTTATTTCTATGAACAAAAGAACAACAACTGTTGGCTCTGGGAACCGACAGTTCCAAGTGTCGGTTCCAAGGGCCCCTGTGGGTCAGGGGCCCTTGGAACTGTCCTAGCTTTCCCCCCATACGGCCCTGCTCAGCCTGTCAGCTGTGAATTGATTGATAAATAAAAGTTAGAACCCAGCAATCCTTTAACTGTTCGGGGTTCTGTCCGTCCTGTAAAATCCTCAGAGTTAGTTTTTTTAAGCAGATTCAAACCTGAAAGTTTCCAGGAGACGATCCGGACTTTAGTTCTGTGGGTTCTAGAAAACCAGCTGAGACTTTCCTGGCCCACGGTAGTGTTTAACTGGTTTCACTGGTTCATCTTTGCTGGGATTTAGTCTGGCTGCCAGGAGCTGGGGCGAGTGGATCAAGAGTTTTTCTCAGAACTCTAAATGTTTTCCATGCAACCAGAAGCAAGACCCAATGGGCCACTGGGTTCTGGACCGGTTCTTCCTGGAAAAACCTGACGGCTACAGAGCATATGGAGGATCTATTGATTGGATCTATTGATCTATTGATGACTCTACCTCCAATCTCGTTGCAGGTGCAGCAGGAGGGAAAGAAGGAGGCAGCGGTGGCTGACGCCTCCAACCAGAACTACATGGTGGGTCTGGTTGCCGTGGTGATCAGCTGCCTGTCGTCTGGCTTCGCTGGCGTTTACTTTGAGCGGATCCTGAAGGGCAGCTCTGCGTCGGTGTGGATGAGGAACGTGCAGCTGGGTGTCTTCGGCACGGCGCTCGGACTGCTGGGGATGTGGTGGAACGACGGCACCGCCGTGGCCGAGCGCGGCTTCCTGTTCGGCTACACCGGCATGGTGTGGTGCGTCATCTTCAACCAGGCGTTCGGCGGGCTGCTGGTTGCCGTGGTGGTGAAGTACGCCGACAACATCCTGAAGGGCTTCGCCACTTCCTTCTCCATCATCGTTTCCACGGTGATGTCAGTCTACCTGTTTGGCTTCCACGTGGACCTGCTGTTCACCGCGGGGGCGGGGCTTGTCATCGGCGCCGTCTACATGTACAGCCTCCCCAAGACGCCCGGCGGCCTCCCATGCCCTGACCCCTCCTCTTCCTCTGCGTCCGCTGAGCCGCCGAGGGGGGGCGGAGGCGGAGAGATGGAGGCGTTTCTGCCAAAGTCAGTCCTGGTGAAGTGATTCTGTGTCTCTGGCGCCACCTGGTGCTACTTTCCTCTCTGCTCCAACTAACCAATGAGTGAGCTCCTCCTGCTGCTGCGTCTCCTCCTCTTCCTGTCCTCCTAACCTCTGCTCCTCCTCTCTTCCTCAGAGCTCCTTCCCCAGCCGCCAGCACCACAGACTAATTCCTGGAAGCTGAGCCGGAAGGAGCTGGAGCGCCCCCTGCTGTTCTCTCTGCCTTAAAACTCTTTGCTATCTGAAAGAAGCGCCTTACACTGATTGGGTCCTGCTTGGTAGTTGCTGATTGGTTGGTCTGTGTGGGGGCGGGGCCACCTGCAGACTGTACGGTGCCTTTTCCTCTTGTCTGAAGCCATAGGGTGGCGGTTCTGATCCCGGCCTGGCGTAGCTCGGTCCGGTCCTGTCCGGTCCGGCTTCTCGCTGGGAGTGTGCTCATTGATAGGAGCATTTTTTAATTCTTCAAGTAATCTGTGATGTTTGTCATTGGAGGGGGCGTGGCCTGTCTGTAGGCAGGGGCAAGGGTCATCGTTTCATTTTTGTCTCCATTAAGACCTGAAAACCTGAGCAGGTCCAGAAGGATTCACCAGAACCTTCATGTCATAACCCAAACCACCAGAAGATGGCGCTGTACAAACACCACATGTAGAGAAATATTCTCTCTAAAAGTCTAAAATAAGCTCTAATGTTTCAGCTGACAAATATTCGTCATTTTGTGGAAAACCGTCACATCGTGGCATGTGGGCGGAGTCATGTGGGCGGAGCCAGGAGTTAATCTCGGTCCCGCCCACATTCACTTGTCACCACCGGGTTTTCCTTTTACAAAGAAAGCAGAAATATTGTTCAGTCTCAGTAAAAAGAAAGTACACCCTCACGTTGTGGTCCATTAAACTGAGATCAGATGAAATTGAGTAGATCATAAATAAAAGCTACAGAATTGGAGATCACATGACCTACAGAGACTAAATCAGATCAGATTTTTAGTTTTCAAAACCATAAAATAACTCAGAAGTGAGTTTTTATAAGACAGAACTACAGAGAAAATGTTTCATTAAATCTCATTTAAAGGTTCTTTCATTTCCACAGCAGGGTCTAGAAAAGGCTGCCTTCTGATTGGACCACCTAAAATGTCTCCATCCAATCATCTGAGCTTAAAGGTTCAAAAGTCTCGTTTCATTTGGTCCCGAGTCCCAAAGGTTATAACTCCTGTTAAATTCCTTTAAAACTTTTTTGTCGGATTTAAATGCTGTTTTCCGGGTTGGTTGGAATCGGACGTGGGCTCACCGGATCACTCAGGTCCATTTGGAGACAAAAACCCAGCAGAACTGCGACAATTTCACTGGAGGAACGTGTTTCCGTTTTCTTTCTGTTTGGGTGAGTGAGGAGGAAGAGGAGTTTGTTTTTTCCTGAATCTGAAACTTTTCTTCATCTTCAAACAGAAGCTTCAGTTTTTCAGCTGTGCAGATGCTTTCCAGGCTTTTCAGGTGTTAAAGTATTTGGACGTCCAGGATGATTCAGAACCAGTTTTCTCTCTGAGACCCAGAGGTGATGATGCTGATGGTGACAGAAGAAAACAGAATTAATTCATATGATTCCCAAAAGTTTTTTCCATAATGTTCATTTTAAGAACATTCAGTTTAAAAATCACCAATCGTCAAAATAGTCATTTTCTCCAAACACGATTGGAGAAAAAGAAAAGTCATTTATAAATATGTTTTGACCAAGAAGAACAAAATGAATGATGAAGTTTTAGTTCTTGATTTCTGCTTGCTGTGTCTGGTCCTGGCCACCAGGGGGCAGCATCATCAGACCCGGTGGAGTTTGGCTCCTTTTTTAAACCCTTTTAACGTTAATATCTGTCAAGTCATTTTCCATTAAATAAATCTTTTTATATCTTTTGGTCCACAAATAAAAAATGCTGAAAAGCCAAAAGTGTAACTAAAATATATTTTCTTTTGGTCTTGTTTTTGCAATCATAATTTATTATCAGATGTAATAAATGTTATTCCTGAGCAATAGAAATGCAAGAGATAAATGAAGAATATATAAAAATGTTAATTATAGGTAAATATTGATACGTTTTATTTTATCTGTGCTGGAAGTGAAAACTTATATTTTTCCTGAAAGCTTTTTTTTTTTTTTTTTGTTGGAAAAAAATCATGAGCATCTGAAGGGAGAAGAAATTGAACCATTCTTGTTTGTATATTTGAAGAAACTGAGATGTATCAGTTGTTTACAGGGTTGTTTTTATTTCTGTGTAAAAATGAAATCCCATGACGTTATAAATTCACCTGAATGACGCAGAGTTTCTGTGTTTGGTGGAAATCTGTAGATTTTCTGAATCAGATTTGATCTGAGCTGACAGCCTGGAGCGCCCCCTGCTGGATGTTTTCTTGTGTTGACGAACCGGAAACAGTCCCAGCTCCGGGTTTCATGTCCACTTCCTGTTTTTCTCAAACTGTTGGGACAGTTTGTGCGGTTGCACTCGGTTGTTGGTTTGTATCACAGCTTGTGAGTTTGTAAATACTTGTTTTGGTAAAGTTTTATAAATCAAACACTAAACTCTTGAGTTTGTCTTTTAATTTCCCTTCAGTTTGGAATCAGGGACAAAAATCGGCCTGAAGAACATTCATGTCTAGCTAAAGCTGACGCCTCCAAGCGTGAACACCTGGCTAAAGCTGGAGCTCATTAGCAGAGCTAATGCTAACGAGCTCCAGGTGAGGCAGTTTGTTAAAGCTGCAGGAGAGCAAAACGTTTAGCCCAGGGGTGGGCAACTCCAGGCCTGGAGGGTCTCCTGCAACTTTTAGATGTGTTTCTACTTCAACACACCTGAGTCAAATAATGAGGTCATTAGCAGGTCTCTGGAGAACCGGACTGCACTGAGGAGAGATTCAGCTGTCTTGGACCCGGGAGACGTTAAGAGTTGCAGGACACCGGCCCTCGAGGACCAGCATTGCCCACCCCTGGTTTAGCCTTTTGTTTCCCAGCCGGGTCAAAGGTCAGGATCAGACTAATGCTCCAATAAATCACCGGAGATTTCTTATTAATGTTTCGACATTAATATATTTCTCTATATTTTTATATTCTAATTATTTTTAAAATACACCAAAACTAATTAAGAGGATGTAGAAAAGCTGCTTGTGAATCCATGAATGGAAAATCATCAGAAAGTTTTTACTTCCTGGTTCCCTTCAGGTGAAACTCGACTTTCTAGTTTCACTCCAACTATTCTCACAAAATTACAAAAATTTAATTTCTATTGTATTTCTTTCAACTTCCCTGAGAAATTCCTCAAATATTCCAGTTTGTGAAAAAAACAGATTTCTGCTGCAGCAGGGAATCTGAACCCAGACCAGCACACTGACCTGGAGAGGTCACGACCTCCAGGGTCCCTTCACCCTCCAGGGAGGTCGTGACCTCTCTAGGTGAGTGTGCTGGTCTTACTGGAGGACTGGTTTTTGACCCGTTTGTGGATCTGGTTGATCAACATGGAGCTGATTAGTTTTCATCAACGGTCCTGAAAGTTCTGGCCTGGTTCTGGACATGCGGTCCTGGACCGAACACAGGAAGTTCTTGGTGCTCTGCAGGTTTCAGGGGTTCTAAGATCCAGAAGCAGCAGGTTTGGACCAGAACGTTCTGGACCTCAGTCGACACGGGCAGAATAACAGATTTATTTCATCTCCATAAGAAGGAATCATCTGGAGATGATCATGAAATTCAGAGTTTCTCAGAGAGAACTTCCTGTTTGAAGGGCTTCCTGTTAGAACTTCCTGTCCCAGAAGTCGGCCGTAGCTTCGGATGAGGCCATGAAGGAACCGTCTTCTGGCTCTTCTTCTCATCTCTTTTCTAATCTTCCTCTATCTGTCCTGCAGGTGTTCAGGAAAAGAGAAAGGATCCTGAAATGGACAGCTACCACTTCCTGTCTGCTGAGGTCATGACCTTTCAAATTAAGATGCCAGACATCGTCGCTCCAGCATCTTCTGGACCTGAAAATGGGTCGGTTCTGCTCTCCAGCACCATGGAAGTCACACCTGCATCCGGAAACGGTTCTTTCAGTTTGTTTTTAGGTGAAACACATGAAGTTTCATGAAGAGCTGATGGTTCTGGATTCAGGATTTTATCTGAAGAAGAAAATCAGCAGAACTTTGTGAAGTGACTCTTATTGTGAACCTTCACAATAAGAGCAGAAACTCAAGATCAACTTTCTGATCCTTCATTTCTTTGCTTCTTCTTGGCTTCGTATTGTTCAGTTTCGTTCTGTTTCCGTTTTCTTTCTGTTTTCTGTTTCATTCGGTTTCGTTTGATTTTCGGTTTCGTTTGATTTTCGGTTTTGTTTGATTTCGGTTTTGTTCTGTTTTCGGTTTCGTTGTTTTCGGTTTCGTTCGATTTCGGTTTCGTTGTTTTCGGTTTTGTTTAATTTTCGGTTTCGTTCGATTTCGGTTTCGTTGTTTTCAGTTTTGTTCGATTTTCGGTTTTGTTCGATTTCGGTTTCGTTGTTTTCGGTTTTGTTTAATTTTCGGTTTTGTTCTGTTTTCGGTTTCGTTTGATTTCGGTTTTGTTGTTTTCGGTTTCGTTCGATTTCAGTTTCGTTAGCGTTTTCACATGGAGAACCAACGTGGTTCTGTCTTTCTGAACTGGATCTCAGAATTTCTCCTGGTTTTCAACATTTCAAAATAAAAGGCTGGACTTTTTTTCCAGGTAGAAATATTAACACTTTTAAAATGTATGCATTTGTTTTATAACTTAATTTGATTTATTTACACATTTTTATTTTAGAAAGTAGAAAGTGTAAAGTATCAAATGTATTTATTTGATAAAATCACCTTCTTATTGTAATGTTTAATCAGTATTTTTTGGGTTGTAATAATAAAAGCAATAATAGTTTTCTAAATATTGAAATAATAAAGAAAATAAATTAAAAATTTATTGTTTATTAAAGTCCAAAATATCTGAAACTCCAACTATCTTTTTTTTCTTATCAGTTTATCTTTATTTAAGCGCTAAAGGATGAACTTCCTTTCATGTCAGAATAAATCTCCTTTAACCTCATTTTACCTTAAAATACAACTAAATTTTTATGTTTTGCTTTTCTAATTTCTGTTTAATTTGTCATTTACTGTCAGATTGTTTTTAATGAAATGTTCTCCATGTCATCTTGTTGAACTTTGTTTTATTGTTTGTCATGTATTTTGAAATCTTCTCATGAATTTAAACCAAACACAAACACTCCACTATTAAAATAAAAGGTTTATGATGTGAAGTAATGAAAACTGAAACTTTTCAGTCTAAACTGTTTAGAGCGCCCCCTGTTGTGGGTCAACAAGGACTTTTCTGATTTTATTTCACTCAATGTGAAATAAGTGCAGAAGAAGAGAAGTCATTTATGTTGTTATAGATTTTTATTGTGATAAATGACGGAAGTTCAGGTTTACTTTCCTGTTCAATAATAAAATTGACATGTCTGCAGTTGGTCAAGCTGCCACCAGGGGGCGGGGTGGAGCCTTCTTGTTCTGTCAGTCAGAAGCAGCTTCAGCTGATGATGACCCTAATCTAAGAGGTCAAAGTTCAGCAGTTAGCCAGATCCATGGATCCATGTATTAGCCGGGTCCATTGACCCACCTGTAGTTATTCTGCATCCATCAGTTTGTTCAGCTGTTCAGAACATAGTGAACCGGACCGGAACCGGACCAGTGAGTCCCTGGGTCAGAACATGGAGGAGTCTCCAGGCAGAGGACGTTCAGTTCCTGCAAACTGCAGCAGCTTCTGGCCCGTCCAGGAAATCTCCACAGAAAATCTGTTTCAATAAATTTTGTCCTTCGTAACGTTTCCATTCCTCCAAACAACCCAAGACTAACGTGNTGACGTGTCCTCGCGCTAACGTGTCCTCGGGCTAACTTGTCCTCGCGCTAACGTGTCCTCGGGCTAATTTGTCCTCGAGCTAACGTGTCCTCGCGCTAACGTGTCCTCGCGCTAACGTGTCCTCGCGATGACGTGTCCTCGCGCTAACGTGTCCTCGGGCTAACTTGTCCTCGCGCTAACGTGTCCTCGGGCTAATTTGTCCTCGGGCTAACTTGTCCTCACGCTAACTTGTCCTCGCGCTAACTTGTCCTCACGCTAACTTGTCCTCACGCTAACTTGTCCTCGGGCTAACGTGTCCTCACCTGTCCACCTTCCGCTTCGGGTTCCTGAAGCCTCCCACAGTTTCTACTGGGGACCGGTCCATCCAGCAGCCGTCTTCTCTTTGTTTCTCTAATGTCTCTTCGTGTCTCTTCTGGCAGATTATTTTGCTCCTGTCTTCTGTCTTCATGTTTTCAGCTCTTCTTGTCCAAACTGTTCCTCTGATTTTCCAGAAAGGAAACCCAAACCACCTTCTGTTTTTCCTCTAAACACAAACTTGGACTCCATGTTTTGGGAAAACAACAACCTGACGCTTTCTAGTCAGGAGGAAGCTTTCATGTTTCCCAAACAGATCCAACTGGATCAGAAGCTGCTGGGGTCTGGTTCCCTCCTCCAGCATGGTTCCCAGTCTGGTTCCCTCCTCCAGAACGGTTCCCAGTCTGGTTCCCTCCTCCAGAACGGTTCCCAGTCTGGTTCCCTCCTCCAGCATGGTTCCCAGTTTGCTCCCATCATCATGGCTCCTGCGATCTCGAATAGAAATAAATAAAATAATAGTCAGAGGATTTATAGAAATAAAGGAAGAGATCATTTAAAGATCAAACAAATCAATAATCTAAGATTTGGAAACGATCATTATTAATTAAACAAAAATAATAAATGTAAAATATGACAGTAATTAATGAGGTGATAATAGTGAATCTTTTAACCTGTTTTCATGCTTATCTTTAATCATAATTCAAAGTAAAACATGAAATGAATACGAGTCATTTATTATAAACATTCAAATATGATTCTGTCATCTGAGACCCAGAATATTAAGTCTTGTTCTGGTTCTGGTGGACCTGATGTTCTGATCCAGTAGGAATCCATTCAGGCTGACCTGACCTGTGTCCGGGGATCCCAGTGACGTCAGAGGTGGGCGTGTTCTCGGCGTGACGTCACGACAGTCAGCCTCCTCCGCTTTAAAGCCGCCGCCGCCGCCGCACAGTCGAGCAGACCGACCGAGCCGCCGAACCTTGGACCGGGACCGCGCTCAGTTTCCGCCTCAGTGCCGCCTCTGCCCGGATGGAGCTGCGGGGTTCGAGCCCCGGTGTGCGCCGCTCCTGACCCGGTTCGGTTTGACCTGACGGAACCATAAGTTCGGTTCGGCCGTCCTTCCCGTCTCCTCCGTGACTCGCAGGTCCCATGCGATTCTTCAGACTCACATTCAAGTGCTTCGTGGATTGTTTTTGAAGGTCGCGGTTCGGCTGCGGTTCGGTTCGTTTTTCTCTTCTGTTCAACATTTTGATTTTGATTTGACAGAAAAAAAAAATCCACATTATTTTGACAACATTTCGATTTTCTGAGCATTTTTAAATTGAACTAAATAAACTGAAGTCCTGAATTAAAAGAGAGGAGAGAGTCCGGAGCAGACCGAACTGGACCGGCTCTGGTTCGGACTGGTCGGTGGGACTCTGACCTGGAGCTGGACCGGGGTTACTGGGGTGTTACTGGTTCTGACCCAGTGTCAGAGGGATACTGATTGATTCGGTCTCGGTTCTAAAGCTAAAGAGCTACAGAGTTAAAGAAAGACAACCGGACTGGTTCTGAGTGGTTCTGATTGGGTTTTACTGCTGGTTCTGATTGGGTCTGAGTGGTTCTGATTGGGTTCTGATTGGGTTTTACTGCTGGTTCTGATTGGTTCTGTTTGGGTTCTGACTGGTTTTACTGCTGGTTCTGATTGGGTCTGAGTGGTTCTGACTGGTTGAGGGCTGACAGAGACTGGACCTTAGAACCTGTACTGGTTCCTGACTAGTTCGTTAAGTTCTGACCGGGTTCTGTCTGAGATGGAGAAAGCGGCCCGGCCCGCCTCGTCCTGCTCTGTGGTTCTGGTGGAGGAGACCAAGAGGAACCCGCTCCTCCTGAACGGGACCGGCGGCGGCGTGGTCGGCGGTACCGGTCAGGATAAAAGAGGAGGCGGGGCCATCGGGTCTGGTCCGGGGTACGAGGAGCGTGAGACTTGGACCCGGCAGATGGACTTCATCATGTCCTGCGTGGGATTCGCTGTCGGACTCGGAAACGTGTGGCGGTTCCCCTACCTGTGCTACAAGAACGGAGGAGGTGAGGCTTAGCACGCAGGGGGCGGGGCTAAAGCTGCAGGCCACGCCCCCTCTGTAGGTCACACACACACCATGGTTCAAAGACAAACCAGAACGTTTCCGACTGGACCGGGTCGGACATCCGGCTGCTGGCCGGGCCACATGTTGGTTCTGGTTCTGCTCAGCTGCTGGTCCAACAGAACCTGCAGCATGAAAACAGAATCAGGTTCTGTTCCCAACCGAGACTCCGGCCAGGCAGAGAGGCAGAGGTCCAGATGAGGGGCGGGGCTTTGAAATGGGCGGGGCTTTGAAATGGGCGGGGCTTTGAAATGGGCGGGGCTTTGAAATGGGCGGGGCTTCTATGTTCTGATCATGTTAGGCGGCATTGGGCGGTATCGATCTGAGTGACAGCAGCAGGTTCAGGCTGTATTTACACAGAAGCATGGTGTGTGTGTGTGTGTGTGTGTGTGTGTGTGTGTGTGTGTAATAATAGCCCTGATTGTCTCTATGACCCTCTGATGAAGTTGATTCCCAGCAGGTCATGTGACCTCGCCTCGGTCCTTCCTGTCTCCTTCAGACATTAATATTTAAATCATCATCAGATTAATCAATAATTCTCCAGATGCTCTCCAGAAGGAAGTCACCTGGGAAACTTTCTACCAAAGTAAATTAAAACAAATGTTTTAAAACCTAGAAAATTATTTGCGGCTCCATTTGGTCCAAAATTCATTAAATCCACTTTTAAAGACAAAAACTTTTCTTAGTTGTCGACTTTTTTTTTTCTATGACTTTTAATTTTTGTGCTTTTATGATGTAAAGCACTTTGAACTGCCTTATTGATTGATTGATTGATTGATTGATTGATTGATTGAAATGTGAACTCTGCAACTATAACTAAAATCAAAGTTTGGCTAAATTATGAAACAAGAAAGTCACCTGATCAGGTACATCAGTGGTCACCAGGGAGCGGCAGTTATCAGGCAGCTCCCAAAGCATCTGATAGAACCACTAGACAATCAATCAATCAATCAATCAATCAATCAATCAATCAATCAATCAATCAATCAATCAATCAAACCAGGAGAAATTGAAAAAGTTCATATTGAGAAACTGAAATATGGTGATGAAACAAATCTGTTGAGGACGATGATGGTGATGAAGGCGAGACCTGGAAGTCATGAGACCGACTGATGTCAGTCTGCATAGATCTATGTCTCTAAACATAGATCTGGACCATAGATAGATCTATGTTTCTATCTATAGATTATCTCGATGAGGGTCTCTGGAGCGCCGTCGCCCCCTGCTGCTGCTCAGGCAGAATGCGGCTTGAAGGCACCTGAGGCTGCAGCATCCATCTTTTTACATAATGTGGACAGAACCGGGTCAGAACCGGTTCAGGCAGCGTTCCTGTCGTCAGGAGCTGCAGGCTTCCTGCTGATTGGATCCTTGGAGAGTTACTGTCTTTCCACCCTGGTGAGGAGGAGGAGGAGGAGTCTTCATCACGTCTCCTCCTGTGAAAAGGTCCTGTTCTCAGCACCGGCCCGTCGGACCCAGACAGTGAAAGGTCCTGTTCTCACAGTTCTGTCAGACTTCCTGTAAAGGTCACATGACTGTCGCCTGATTGGCCGAAGCTTAAGATGTTTCCTAGTTGCATCGTCCCTCTCTGGTCCAAACCGAAATGTCTCACAGCGTCCAAATAAACGTCCAGGTCAGAACCGATGGTCATCGGGAACCTCGTCTTCCTCCTCCTTTCTTCCTCCTCTTCTCTTCCTCCTCCTTTCTTCCTCCTCCTTTCTTCCTCCTCCTTTCTTCCTCCTCTTCTCTTCCTCCTCCTCTCTTCCTCCTCCTCTCTTCCTCCTCCTCTCTTCCTCCTCCTTTCTTCCTCCTCTTCTCTTCCTCCTCCTCTCTTCCTCCTCTTCTCTTCCTCCTCCTTTCTTCCTCCTCTTCTCTTCCTCCTCCTCTTCCTCCTCCTTTCTTCCTCCTCCTCTCTTCCTTCTCTTCCTCCTCTTCTCTTCCTCCTCCTCTCTTCCTCCTCCTTTCTTCCTCCTCCTTTCTTCCTCCTCTTCTCT
>CAEFZX010029794.1:0-14099 GCA_903066825.1 Alfaro cultratus
TCCCTGACATGCTCAACAGACAGACTCAGGAAGTCATTTGTACCAAGGGCCATACTACTGTACAACGCTTCACTGAAGGGCAAGGGATATAAAATCAAACTACTGCAACAGACTGAATGTTCTGCTGTTTGTGTGGGAAATATTTCTGTGTTTTTAGGGGCGCTGTCAGTTGCTATGGCAATGGGTCTGTGCATAGCCTGGCCAACGCAGAGAGCGAGAAAGACGTGGTTTGGAGTTGTCCTTTAATGGTTTTTCTCTTTCCTGTCCTGTGGAGCACAGCGCAAAATTAATAATATCTACATTTCCAAGTTTTATTGAGTTATCGGAATTATTCTACCACTGCAGCGAGGCTGTGGATGGCATGTAAAAGAATTGTCCTTTAGCCCTGCAGCGTTGTCCGCATGTGCAAAATTTCCTTATGTAAACAATAACATGCAGGTCGTCTACATTTGTATATCTGATTATGATTAAGTCAGTGCCTCACCAGCTTCGCACCTCACCGCACATCACTGCTGTTAATAGAGATTTGCACACAAATATATTGAGAGCTGAAGTATTTCTGTATGAGACCGAAGCAAGCAGACAGAACTTTGCTGTGAGGTAAAACATGAACATCCCTCTCTCTCTCTGAGGGTTAAAAATCTAGCAAAGCTTTATATGAACCAGTTTTTCTACACTATTATTACAAACTGGAAAATAACAGAGAATACATAGCTATCATTAAGAGAAACCCTAGATGACATGTAGTTCCCCTCTGGCCTCCTTATCATGCCAAGTTTCTTCAGAGAGGCGTTTCTCAGTTCAGGTCTTCAGGGAAAACTGTCCTGCATGTCTCCTTTCTGCCACACACCTGCTCTGAATAAATGGGCGATTAACAGGCATCTGCAGCACTGGATGACATGCAGGAGCTAATGCTGCCATTTGAATCAGGTGTGCTGGAGCAGAGACACATCTTACATATGCAGGACCTCCGGTCCCTCAGGACCAGGATGGAAACACAGCCTGAGAGAATCCTCAGAACCATTTGGTTTAAAATGATTTAATGGCTTCTCTAAGGAGTACCAACACACTCAAGTAATGCTTTCCAAGGTGAAACCATGTCACAAAAAAACAACAGACTCCGCTCAAAGCCTCACACACTCTAAGATGAAAACTCTTAAAGCAGGGGTTCCCAAAGTGGGTCCTCGAGGGCCGGCATCCTGCACATTTTAGTTCTCCCCCTGGTGGTACCAACAACCTTTCAGCAGGTCAATGTTCTTCTCAGGCCTTCTAATGAGCCATCATTGGATCCAGGTGCGTTAAACCAGGGAGAGAACTAAAACCTGCAGGATGCCGGCCCTCCAGGACCCACTTTGGGGACCCCTGTCTTAAAGTTTAGCTTCAACGTCTGTCGCACGTTTTGTTCTAAACGGCAAATTAAATACAGTAGCCACCGCTAAGAAACATCAGCCACACTGAAAATGATTTAGTGTATCTCAAAGATGGTGTACATGTTCACTTTTCTAAAGGACTGGGGATGAGAACAGCTCGTGTTTCAGAAAGAACAAAGACTTGTTTTCCTCCCTTGCATAAAAAAGCATATTAATTTAAAGTGTATATATGATGCTTTTAAGTCCTTCCTATTCACATCTAAATCATTCACTTGCAGTCTAGATAAAGTAGAACTGCAATGCTTTGGTCCAGGGGCGGATCTAGAAAAATATCTATGGGGTGGGAGCCTGTGGCAGTATTTCCGGTAAGCTTCAGAGCCTCCACAAAGTTTGTCCATACATTGCGGGCAAACGTTAGATATTAAGTAAAGTTTAAAGCTTCAACAGAGTCCACACCGCCAGAGAAACGATACTGAGAAATGTTCCTGATATATCGTTTCTCAGTATTGAGAAACGGCTATTGAGTCATCATTTCTCAGTTGTCAAGAGTTTACCTAGCAATTGGTGTTACTTAATAAAAAAAAGAATCAACATAAAATTAGCAACCCAAATCATAACTGATTGTGTGAACTCATCCTAGATTCTGCACCTCTCTTCTCTTGCTCCAGTCTCTGGGACTTTGATTTTTAAATTAAATGCTAACTTTAATTTAAAAGACGATTTGGGACCACGGAGTAACGGCCGAGACCACAGGTAAGAAATTTCCCTGATGTTGGATTTAGGGATAGAAGTCTTCATAACCGGACAATCCGCCTGTTATTGTGGTTGAGGGCAAAAGCGTCAATAATGCTGTCGCTATCCAGGGTCCTGGTTCTTAAAGGATCGATAGCAAGAAGTGCCAGGTCACTTGTTCGACTGTCCCTGCTGCTGTTTCTTAAATAGTTCTTCAAACGACTCAAACAAGAAAAATTGTGCCCACAGCTCACTGATGTTACTGGAAGAGTCAAAGATATGGAAATCAGTTTAGAGAAGTCCAGGAATGCATCTTTGTAGGGCCGCATTACAGATAGGAAGTCCTGCATGTTGCTGATTGTCTGTCCCTGTTCTTCTTTCCTTTTCAGCAGCCGGCGAACCTGATGGAGTTCTGCTGACAAGTTCTCCTTGTTAACTCTATAACGCTGAAGGTCCTTTGTCGAGCATGTTGGGGAGTTTTGATCCACTTGTTTGCTTTAATTTGAATTCACTCAATGCTTCCATTGCAAATTTGTGTCCGGCGCTTCCATGATGGCTCTTCAATGATGTAGCTGCTTCCTGGCAATAATTAAAAGCGAGAGCAATAAATGCCGGTTCAAGGTGGAATCTGTGTTCTCCTTTAAGAAAAGCCAACAAGCGAAGCAAAACACAGAATCTTTACTCATGCTGTATTCCAACCACAAATATTGATTGAGCCAGCTTTTACTAAAACTCCCCTGTTGCACCACAAACAAGCATGACGGGTACTTTCGCAAAAACGGGTACGGCATTATGTGTTCCTCTCAATTGCTTCGCGGAAGTGATAATACGCATCTGCAAAGTTCAAATCCTGTTAGATAATTTATTATTATTTTTTTTCTTAAACAATTTATAATAATAATTTATCGAAAATTATAAGTCTTTTGGGAAATGCTACAACGACTGCACATTCAAAATGTTAAATTAAATAAAAAAAACAACAACAAAAAAAACAAACTAAATCTAATATTTTCTGGGGGAGCTATAGCGCCCCCTAGCGCCGTCGTTGACCATTGACATGGAAACATCTAACAAGCTTTTCTTAAGATAAGTTGAGCTGCCCAGGATAAGGCGGAACAAAAAGAAGAAGGTGTCGTTCAACACTTGGCTTCAGGAAAACAAGCATTGTTTTCCTGAAAGCCAAGATTTATTTTTTATTTCTTTACTAATTGTCTTTTTTTAAAATTTGTAACACCATTTTCACATATTTTGTATGATTTTTCTACTGAGTTAAAATAGTTTAGCTATCGTAAACGAGATTGATGTCTCAATGTACTTATGAGTTTAAAATGAATACATTAGAGAACATTGTGTTCTTTTTTATGAAGCCAAGAGATGGACTACAACATTTCTTTTTAGATATAACAAACAAATTGTCTTTGCACAAAGTATGGCATCGGTATTACCAACACCAGCTTAAATTTTACTTGGTATTGGATCGGAAAGAAAATCCGTTGTATCGAACATCACTACTACTTCACTGACATTTTTGCCGCTTTCCCATTTAGATTGTATGGTTCATAAAAGGGGTGACAAACATGATAAACAAAATATTGTTCAAACTATTAGTAACTTATAGAGTGAGAATTTGAAATATAAACCAAAAATTAAAATACTAACCATACTGAGCTAATCAATGTAGCTGATTCTAACCTCACATTGTGAACTACCAGCCGTTTCAAGTCACACACGTTAATAGAAATGTCATGTCATATCAATATCAGGTCCCACATCTTGAATCTTTTGATTTAGCCATCTGACCATGGAAGATCAGATTAAGGAAGATCCATAGCAGATGAAAACCTGCCAGGAATTATCTGGATATTCAAACTAGTATTGTCTCTGTAATTGTTATAAGTGCTACATGTCAACTGTTTAAATATTAAATTGTAATTTCAGGACACTGCCAACTGTACAAGCATGTAAGTTCATGTTTTTTATTTTTTCATTGACAACAACACAAGGGCTTCCATTTAGATATAGTCTGTTTTAATTATCTGAAGAGATTTTGTAAAGTAAGTGATTTCTTTTTTGTGCTTGAAATAAGAAAATTTTATTTGGACAAAATAAGTTCTAAAAGTTTGCTTTGTAAATATCGATATTCTAGTTTCTAGTATATATTTACTCATAATAAGTAATATTTTCTTATTATCAAGCTTTTACATCTTACTGAGATAATTAAGTACAAAAACACTTAAAGTAAGAAAAATATTCTGACATAAAAACATTTGGGTGAGAAAAATGATCTTGTCAGAAAGAAAACAAGCATAAATCTCCAAAGTTAAGATATTTAATCTTACTAAAATTTCAGGTTTTGCAGTGGACTGGTTTCAAAGAAAGCTCAAAGTTGAAAACAGTAAGTTGCCGATCTGTTTCAACACAAACCAAGATGGATGCATGGGAAACAAGAGGTCAGGCAAAACCAGTCCATCGAATGATTTCAACACAAACTGACACAGAATTATTGGAAGATGTTGAAAAAAGAAACATCTTTCAGCTCAACAAAATATGGATCAGCAGGTGGAGAAGAAGACATCTAAGACATCGAAGCGAAAGAACAAGACGGTGGCAATGAAATCTGTCTCAGAGCTGGAAACACGTAATAAAGAAAAGGTTTCTGGAGAAAAGGCTGAACAACAAGAAGGTTCAATCTTGGATCTAGTCAAGGATCACAGAGTCAACTTCAAAAAGGACACTAATACAAATGAAACAGTGGTCTGTAAACCACAGCAGGCGAGGGAAGAACACAGCAAAATGAAGGTCATCAAGAGGAGAAAGAGCCCTCTAAGGAATCTAAACCGAAAGAGGAGAATGTGGCAATGAAAGCTGCTTCAGAGATGGAACATTTAATAGCAGCAATATGATTATCTACTGGCAGAGAAACCTTTTACTCCAAAGTTTAGTTATGATGTCAACAACGGAGGACTTATCCATCCAACCTTACATGTTGGAGCCAGAGACTGACTCAGAAAAGGAGAATGTAAGGAATTGTGTGCTAATACACACTAGAACCAAACATTCTGACTTGTTTACTTACAACTTTGGCATAAATGAAATTGGACTACAAAATCACTGTGAGGACAAAAAAAAAGGCAGTCACAAAACTGATTAGACCTTGTTTAGCAGTTCCACAGGAAGTGATATCCTAGCCAAGAAAACATCACAGGCAATAGAGAAAAATGAACAGACTGAAAAATATTACTCAAAAAGAACACAACAATATCTACACAGAACAGAGAATAATTTTAAATATTTTGCACACTGCAAAATACACATTCTTTTGTGAAAGGACACAAAAGAATGGAATAAGGGCTAATAGAAGTGGATTTTGAATGTTTTGTCCCCTTTAAGCAAGGAAGATGCCAGCAATTTATGAAAGCATTGAGGACTGGTCATAGATGTTTTCACAGTAAGTGTGAATCAAAATCAAAATACCTGTATTAATATGTGAATAATGCTAATATAATTATAACAATCAGTTTGAGTGAAGAATATGTGAGAGTAGGATTAATTGTTTCTTTCTTTCATTTAAATGAAAGTCCATCCATTTTTTAACACCCTTGTCCCTGAGGGGTCAGGAGGTGCTGGTGCCTTTCTCCAGCGAACGTTTCGGGCGAGAGGCGGGGTCACCCTGGACAGGTCACCAGTCTGTCACAGTTAAATAAAAGTAATGACCTCATATCAAACAGTTTTGTCTAAGTGCTGTGATTCTGTGGTATTTTTACTGGGAGAAAATCTACAACTTATTTATTTCCTGTTTGGAACCATTGTAAAAGTTTTGACCTGCACTGAATGTGTTTATGACAGTTTCAACCTGCCATATACGTCCCAGTTGTATGTGAATGCATTTGCAGCTTAGCGAGTACATAAGCCTTCATGCTGGCATTTCGTAAATGGCCAGTTACCATTCCTTATTTCTCTAAACCTGAAACACCTTTTCCTCCACAGAGTGATTAATATCAGGCTCTTTCTTGCAGGATTTTGTGTTGTATCAGCCCACAGTGTATAAACCAAGCTTTTTTTCTTATCACAGGCAACGTCTTTGGGCAATCGGTGTAGTTCCAGAGTATATATACACTGTTCTCGCAGACGTGATTGTGTTTTTTTTTTTTTTTGCAACCGCTTGATAACGTTAGACTACTGGGAGTATATCTGTGGTGGTGCGAGCGTCTGCACGGCTCCGATTAAACTTGAATTATCTGTAGAAGAACTGGCTGCTGTTTCCTTCAGCTCAATCACGGCGGCCCATCTCCTGGCTGTTATTACTGTTTTATTCTGAAGCGAGCGAGATTCAGCAATCAGTGGAATAGACGCGTCTCTCAGAAAACATGCGATTTACTTTCCGAAGTTTGGGTGTCACCCGTCCTTCCTATCTGTGAATTAAATCTCTTATGGTTTAACACTTGTGACTGTCTCTTTATTTAAAGCATTCAAAGCGATTAAA
Organism: Alfaro cultratus; assembly: GCA_903066825.1. Taxonomy (NCBI): domain Eukaryota; kingdom Metazoa; phylum Chordata; class Actinopteri; order Cyprinodontiformes; family Poeciliidae; genus Alfaro; species Alfaro cultratus. The sequence goes on from CAEFZX010029794.1 coordinate 6,586, forward strand.
ATGGAACAGACGCTGACATTTTTATATTTTGGAACAGAAAGGAACAAATAAACGAATCCGTTGAATATTCCTAAAGTTTCAGGAGGAACATCTTTCTTTGTTCTGGTGTTGATTATGAAACATCCTATAATGTAAAATGTGTCATTTCATGCCAACAAGAAATATGCATGTTTGCACCATCCAGGCAAAGTCAAATAAATGCTTTTAGTGAACTACCTAATTGGAAAATGATTACCCCCTTTAAGGCCATGACAGAAGCGTCGTCCTGGTGTGTAATTATACTGGCACGCTCCTCAGATTGAATGATATATTTTCACATCTTGCTTTTGTTCTTGGCATAAAAGGAAGTTTGTGTATGGAATATTTTTAACGTAACACAGCTTTGTCACTGAAGAAAAAGCTTTTCTTCTCATGGATGTCGCCTTAATTTAGCAGGTAAACGAAAGAATGACATTTAAATTACATCAAATTTAGCAGCTGGTATAAATTGAGAAGGTGTTGAAGTCGTTCGTGCCATAACATACACTGGTGCATATTAATTTCTCCTCTACCAGAGGGTGTTTTCATATTAACAGAGCTGGTAAGAACAGAGCAACATGCCTGTGCATTTCCAAGAAAATACTTTTATCAAGAGAAACCCATGTTCCAGTAAATTATACTAAACTATATCATTATTATACAGTCAAAGATTTATATTTGACTATTCAGACAAGAGTTGTGTAAATTAGATTCTGAGTGATTATTAAAAATATTTATAAAGAGTCTGTGTCACAGTCAAGGTACAGTTCATAAACAAATATTGTAAAAGTTGCAATTAGTGCAACACGGATGCGACAACATTTAAGTAAAGTGTTAATATTAGAATATTAATACATTTACAATGTGCATTTGGATGATATCAAAGGTGCAGCGTGCAAATAGATGTGACTGAAAGTTTGTTGAGTAAGTTCATGTTATGAAGAGTGCAGTGGCAAAGCATATTATTAAAGCCTTTTCCACAAGAGCCACATTTACCAAATAAAATTCATAAATGCACACACATATTCACACACAGATTAGTAGGCATCCTGGGATCGGCTGCCTTGCTCAGCTACATCAGCACATGACAGGAGGAAGCTGGAATCGAACTTTGAGATACACTAAATCAAACTTTTCTGATTTCCTGCAACTATTTTTCCCACAAAGCCACAGTCGCCCTGTGGAGGAAGCTCATTTCAGCTGCTTGTATTATTTCAGTTATGATTCATGTGTCATGACTGGGACACAGACAGAATGATATATTTTGGACTTGGCTCATTCTTCACCACGACAGACCAGAGCAGCAGGCGCATTACTGTAGATAGGGCCTCAATCCATCTATTTATCTCTGGCCCCATCACACACCATCACTTGTAAACAAGACATCAAGGCATGTGAATTTCTCTGCTTGAGCCAAAAAAAACTGATCCCAGACCTAGAGGGAGGAGTATAGATTTTCTTCTGATTGGCTCCAGACTTTAAGAAACTGACTGTCATCCCAGAACACATCAGAACATTTATTACGTTTCTGTAAAATCTTCTCTGAGACCCTCACTGTCCGAAAAATCCCCACTTCACTTAAAGAAACCGTCTGCATTCGCGTTAAAGTAAAACACTTCATGAATCCACATTTTCTAGTGAGACATAGGCCTACCAAGCTGCTTATTATGTGTGATTTTTATACTTTCTGCTTTCTTAAAAGTCAGAGTGAATGTTAAAAGTTAAACTAACGCTTCTGCTTGTCTTTGGACGTTGCTCTGGATGGTCGTTGCAGGACAACAAAATACCTCCAGACTCAGAGCTTTCATGTAAAAATGACTGAATTAAAATTCACCGCGACAGTCTGTCACTCAGAGACTCCGCTCCACTCGTCTGAATAGAAATAATGTGTTTGAAAATCAATAAAGCGCAAATCTCTCTCATTCTTTCCCTGTGAATGTATGAATGGGTGATTTGGATGAAACCTGCTCACAGATCAGTCGATGAATGAGAGATGTTTCTCTGTGTTTGTGTGCTCTGATAGAAGAATCTGTCCATGTCTGCCTGTCACCCAAAAAGACAATCCAGCTCTACGTTTCGAACTCGCTGAATGAACATGAATAATTCATGACTTCACCAATAAAACGATGTCCCAACTGGGGATTGCTTTTTTTTCCTGCAGCAGTTATTTCACTGGGCTTTTTTGGAAGGCAACTAATTTAAAATGTGCCTAATAAATGTAGCATAAACACATTTCACTTTAATAAGCTGTGTTACTCTTAAATCAAATGTCAGAGCAACACAATTGAATTATTTGCACATGACTAATAATGAAGTCAAATAAAATTGTGATCTTTCCATTTCATATTATTAATGATGTTTGGTTGTGATGACGGATGCAAGGTGCAGAACAGGCACAGGCAGCGCGCAAAGGTGAAAAATTTAATAAAATAAGTAATTAAACAAGAACTTACACAACAACAATGAATGCGAACACAGGAAATGAGAGCAGGAACTGGACTGTTCTGTCTCCAGTCCAGTCTGATGTCCAGATGAACATTGAGGTATTTATATTCCACTTCTTCTCCTGCAATGGAAAGAGGATTTGCTCCAAACCCTGTTTCTCCTAAAATATACAATCACCTTCTTTGTTTTGTTTACATTAAAGATGAGATGAGGAGATGCTGGTTTTTGTGCTGGAAGACTAAAGTGCAGAGAGCGAAAAGGAATGGTGAGAGTACAGAGCCCTGTGGTGCTCCTGTGTTGGTGACCACCTGGTTAGACACAAACTGTGGTCTGTTTATGAGGAAGTCATAGATCCAGGTGATTGTTGAGGTCTCCACCTGTGTCTTCTGGAGTTTCTCACAGAGCAGTTTAATCGTGTTAAAGTCAAAGAACATGATCCTCACAGTACTGCCTGCTTCGTCCAGATGACGGTGGGTTTGTTGAAGCAGGTGTGTGATGGCATCTTCAACTCCAACTCCATGGTGATGACCAAACTGCTAGAAGTCTTGATTTGATGTGATAAGATGTCATGATGTGGGATGTCAGGACAACATATCTATAATCCTTAATGACTGATGGGTGAGTTTCTTTGGTACCAGAGCCAGGCTGGATGTCTTCAACATCAACAGAACCTTCTCTTGGGTCAGATTAAGATTGAAGAGATGTTGCAGACTCTTTGGCTGACACCATCTGGACCTGCAGCCTTGTTCCGGTTCAGTCTGTCCAGCTGCCTCTTCACCTAACTTCTAAAGATAGACATGGGGGGAGGCAAAGGGAACAGCAGCATCTCCTGGTTTGGTTGAAGACAAGCATGTAGACAAGCAGACCTTTTAGGTCGAACCTATTCAGTTGATTGGCTCTGTCTAGATTTCTATCCCTCAAACCTTTCATGTGCCTGTGATCTACTTCATCCTCCACCACAACATCTCTGATACTGTTCCTATGTAGATTGCTCAGCTGCTGCTCATGTGTGTCGATCCTGGATTAAGACAAATCCTCACAGATTACCATAAAACTGCATAGCTGTACATAACAACATGGTACTGAATGGAAATTAGCTGAAGCTCACAGCTTCCTACGTCTGGCTCTGCCAGTGTCAGTCCTGGAATTGTTTTTGAGAGCAAAGGACAAAAAAATGATCCTTGCACTTATTCAATTCTCATCAAGCATCCACAACAGGGAGCATAAAACATCCACCAAAGCATTTGTTAAATAAACCCAGTCGACCCGCAGTAAAAAGGACATGAATCTCTAAAAATGATTAACTTACTGTAGTTGCAAAGTAGATTTTTAGTTACCAATAAGCATGTGGCTGAGGTACTGTATCATTCAAAGACTGATTGATTACCTTATTTCAGGTTCATGCCTCACTCTCATCGATTTCTTGCCTTCTGTCTCTGATCAAAAACAAACAACCACACTATATAAAAAAATGTCAGCAGGATGGACATAAAACATGTTGACAAGGCTTTTAAAGAATCTCTTAATAACTCAGTAATCTTCATAATAAGGTAAAGCTTATTTAAACAAAATTACTTTTAACCCTTTCAGGCTCAAATTAAGTTCTAGTTGCAGGAACAAATCTGATATTTAGCTGTTGCAAATCTGCAACACCTGCCTGGAGAGGGTTAAGAAAGGCTGACATTTTCAAGAGTTTTAAATGATAATTTTTTTTTAATCTGCTGATATGCATTGAACAGTGGAGACAGACGTTTCCTTGAGTTGAAGTCTGTTGGTAAATCCTGCCTTGTGTTGTCGAATGTTTACAGAAGAGTCCTTAGTGAAGTGATTCATGCAAACTGCAGGATTGATTTGACAATGTGGCTGGGACGTTGCCATTAAAAAGTAAAATGCAGTCCAGTAGGTCCGTTCTCCGTCAACAGGAGAATGTTCATGGACACATATTCATATTGCAGAGGACAACAAAACACTTGTGTTTTCCAGCCACCAATGCGGAGCGCATACAGCAGCAAAACCAGCTTATAAAGCATTTTCTTTTTCTGAAAATGAAGTGATAACAGCATTGCTCGGTTTAGTGAAGGGCCGATCTGGGCTGGAGTTGCTAGGTAATGGGACAGGTGTTAGAAAAAGCACATCTTCCAGCCACCAAGTAAACATTTACTTATTGCCAAAAAATGTCTGAGTGTTTTCTTTGAGAGCTCAGATGGTTTATTGACCAAATGGAAGGACAAAAAAGGGAAAGAGACAGTTTTGCTTAATAGGTCGCCTTTAAAGTTACACATTTTTAAAACGACAATCTTGCACACACATCCATATTTGTTGAACATTAATCTCAACAACACATATTCATCATTTCCAAATATTTAAGAGTTTATAGAAAGTATATCTGCTTATTTACATTTTGATGGCAGACATGTCGAACACAGTAGTTCTTGAGGAATCCGGAGGTTTGGAGTGGAGAGACCTAAATCGGGGAGTGAAACCTCACTAGTGGGGGTTCAGGGTTTCCCCATCTGTGGGATGTGCTGCAGCAGAAGCACTGAGCTACCTCACTGCACACTCACAGATGATTTAACAACCATCTCTTAAGCATTGCCATGGATTAATAGAGCTTGACATAAAGCCTTTTTTTGCTGGCTTTAGCTTTTCTTGCTGAGCTTCTGGAGAATTGAGTAGCGGTGTTTTTCCCAGACACCAATGTTATTTGCACTGTTCATAATACTTTTTCGGGCTTGGGGTTTATGTTGCACTGTCAAGTGTCTCCAGTGACTATTGGCAATCTCTTGCTTTATGAACTCAGATCTAAGACGCATTTGCTGGTCTGCCTAAATATAGGCCTAATAATTCAAGACCAGTTTCTTTGAAAAGCCTCCTTGTGTTTTCTCAGTTTAAAGATGTTACGAATGTTAGTGGTGATGCTGCATTGATTTGCGGGTTTTAATGGCTGATATTATGAGTCTACGTTTATCTTGTAGTTATCTCTTTTTTTGCGGTGTTTCATAGTTCAGAATCTAGAAAATAAAGCAGAATCTTGAGTTCCTGGGATTTTCTCTCAGGCTTTTAATCTCCTCCAATTAATCCCATTGTAAATGCACTTACTTCTCAGTTCAACAAAGCTATAAGACAGAGCTGATGGACCATGAAGCCGAGTGCAAACATCTAAATGGACAACATGGCCTCTCTTTGGATCTTCCACAGGGATTTCCTGTGGAAGTAAAGCTATAAGGGGTGCTATAGATACTGGCTTCCTCTTAAAACACTCATTGCCTCAACCTGCAGGTGACCTTCCAAAGTACAAAGTTAGTCAGAAAACCCCAAGATCCATACCGCAGATTTCACAAGAAAGAGAGATCATGATAGGTCTGCAGTGCTCAGAATGTAAATTGAGTCACAGACGCAGGAAATGGCTGAAAGTACAGAGATTAAGCGGAGTTTCTTCTGAGATAAAGCCAAGAATTGTGCTTTTTGCTAATTGTCTCCCTCTGGGAAAGAACGAAAGTTTTCCCAGTTTTAAACTGAGAAATGTTTGTGTCTGATTTTTCTTTTTAGCTTCGTTAGGGGTGAAAACAACAACCTTGTAAGGAGTGGTGTGTGTATTGTTGCAGTGAGGTGTGAATACTATTGACTAGGCCAGAAATAACTGCCAGCTACGTTGTGTGAGAGCATTTGATATTGCAACAAACCCAAGGTCAAACACTCAGAAATGTCCTGATAACAAGGCAAGGCAGGTTTGTTAATATTGCACAGTTTACCAACAAAGTAATTGAAGGAACCTTACATGAAGAAAACATAAAGAAAGAAACATTATTTAATCTAATGTCTTCACCAAAATAATCAGAAATCGTCATAATGAAATATGGGAATGAAGACTAAAGCTAATCTATATTCTTCTTGGTGTTTACTCTAAACAAATTCTTTCTTAGCCTTTAATTTGAAGGAACTCAGTGTTTCAGCTGCTTTGCAGTTTTCTGGAAGTTTGTTCCAGATTAGAGGAGCATAAGGAGCAAACAGTTCAACAGCAGTAAAACACGACCAGTATAAAAACTGATCACATTTCTTTATATAAACAGAATTTTTATGAAAAGGACATAAAGAGGATGTTTAATGTGAACGACAGAAGATAAATCTGGCTCCGAGAAGCAGTCAGCTAAAGCATGAAACCTGGAGGATGTCCTGCTGAGTTGTCAGCAACACGATTAAACAGAAACATAGAATGGAGCTCCAACTGAAACAAAAAAGATGTTTATTAAAAAAATAAACAAATAAATTTTTTTATAAAAAAAAGTTAAAATTCATTGTTTTTTTTTATTTATTTTTTTTTACAAGTAATCAAATTAGATTAATCGAAGTGAATATATTAAGTTCATTAAGTTGTCATGTTAAAAAAATCTAATTTGATTAAATGTAACAAATTAACTCATTTTTTTCACACTTTTTTCAGTGTGGTTGCTTTAATTATTAAGAAAGAAAGATGTGGAAAGAAGTTGTTCTGAAAAAATGATCATCTGCCTAATTTTTAAAGCAATATAAACATTATGTTGCTTTACTGTATTTAACACAAGTTCAATGGTAACGCACCAATTTCCTTTCTCTTAATTCATTAACTATTCCAGACAATTACAGGGACAATAATCAAAGCATTTCCACTTGGTTCGTTTGTGTCTTTCCAGATCGATGATCAGAGTTTGGCGGACCAGAGCGGCTGAGACCTCACAGGACTGCCGACGTGAGGCTTTGCTGCTGCTGACCACATGAACGCGCGCACACGACGCCATCCAACAGGGAGGAGAGGAGGCAGCGAGTGTTTTTCCCAGAAACAGAGAGAACATCAATCTTGCCCAACATGATTTGCTGACTGGATGAAAGCACTCCATCTGTCTTTTGCAGTTTATTGAGGGAAAATTGGTTGAATTTAGCGCATTTGTTCCACAAAGTGAGAGAGGAAAATAGATTAGGAGATGCCCTTGTCCACATCTTTGGTGGAGAAACAAATTACAGCAACTGTAGGATTTTTGAGAAAGAAACTGTTTATATATATATATACATGCAAA
>CAEFZX010029796.1:0-18986 GCA_903066825.1 Alfaro cultratus
CAGTTCACACAGTATATTACAAAATCACTAGAATACTAAATTAACACAATTACCAGATCAACATTACTAAGAGATAAAAGTACTAAAAAACAGATAAATATGTGCATGTTAACAGCAATAAATCTGTGCATGTGTAGTATGGACATTAAAATGTCGGCATAGTAATATAACAATACAAGTATAGATATATGGGTATAAGACATAAACATTAGTGTTTCAGGACAGAGCAGCACCCTAATAGAACAGTAAGGTACTTTAAAAAACTAAAATATATATATTTTTTATCATTAATGAAAGCAGCAATATTTATGTTTTCTTTTTTTTTACCCCATGTAACTATTTAAATGTTCCGATCAGTGGCACAACACCTTAAACCTTAATTTCCTGCTTTTGTTTTACGAACTTCCCAATCTAAACTTGACAGATTAAAAGTTAAAAGTGGACCAACAGCTATGACGTTATTGAGACTGTAGTTTTTCTAGATGGTAGATTTGATCTTTGATTATTAGCTTTAGTCTCAAAGACCAGTTAATCTGGTTCTATCCTAAATGGAGATACCAAGAGATATTCCTGCTGCAGGTAAGATATTAACTACTACCCCTTTAACAGAAACTCATTTGAAAAAATCTTAACTATAAAGTAAAGGTGAAAAGAAAGCAAAATTATGCAATATCTTTGACCTTTCTCAAGATTTAAAACTACAGCTGTGTTTTGTCCTTGCCATTATGCCACCAGGAACACCTAATACTGTGTTTTGACATCCAGATCTTGTCAACAAGTTGCTAATGCCAGTTGTCTTTCCTTCTCTCTTTTTCCGCAGACTTTCTCAGCAGACACATGCACTGATGAAAGCAGGTGCCTTGGAACTCCTCTGGTTGAATTAGGAATTCCACAGCGTAAAGTGGCGGCATTGTTGAAGAAAGGTTAGAGCTGTTTCAAATTCTCCCCCGAAATGAAAAGGCTCTCTCTCCGGTGGTTGTACAAAAAAGAGGGATGACATTTTGGTTGCATCAGCTGTATATCTAAAGTGTCTGCAGCAAAATGCCAGAATGATCAAAGCCAAATAGGGAGGATAATGCACACAGAGAGCACCTAGCCTCTCTTTGTTAGGTTATCTACCCACAAACCTTAGTCAGACCTCATAAAAAGTCATTACGCCCCTCACTGACAATTCTGTGAATACCACCCATTTAATGATAAACATTTACATGGTAACAGTGAAAGAAATTTATCAGGTCTTTACATTAGGGATTAGATTCGGCGGTTGAATTACTGTCTGTTCAAGGGCAGGATGGAGGATTGGAAACTCAGTGGGTGGAACATGAAAAGATTTCATAAGAGGAGGCAGGTGGTGCTGACACAAGACATTAAAGCTCTCTCTTTTCCTCAGGATCAGTCTCCGCATCTCACACTTCCTGTCTTTTCTTCTGGCACCTACCTCCAAACACACCTCAGTGGCATGTCAAAGATGTGTGCGGACGCATCCTCTTTGAGTTGTGGGCTGGACGACTTGAGGCTGTTGCATTTTCAGAGATCAGAGAGGAAGGCGCTTGATCTGTGACCGTCTTTGTTAGTGCCTATCATTTCGTTCACCCATGTATTAGTCAACATCTCTTTGTATGGTTCATTGTTTAAAGAGGATTCAAGGAAACTGCCCCTGATGTCACGATGGAAGCTCAAATGATGAGTCAGTGGAGATCGAGCCCTTCATGTTTGCCCCCTTCTCAGCCAGTGACATCCCATAAAAGGGAGTCATCAGACTTGAGATTCAGTCATATACAAGGATTATCAAAGGAGCATGATGTTGAAAGGTAAACTTAAACTCTGCACCCGCCCAACGAGAAGCCAGAGCTGGGAGCCAGGGCAAACAGAATGGATGTATTTGCTTTTCATGTGAAAATCAATAAGCACAGACAGATGGCAGTTTGTTTTCCTCACTCTTTACTCCAAAGCTTCATGACAAATGTCCTCACTGCTTCTCTTAGGTGGCACACGGATAAGTAACGGCGGTCCCTGCGCTTGTTGTTCTTCCATTTAATCTTTTTCTTTTTGGTTGCTGACATATCTGCACCTTGCAAAAGTATCGATTTCCCTAGAATTCTTTCACTTTTGCAGTACATGCGTTTTTATTTAGTACCATTCAGCCAATAAGGGTAATGTCATGGACAAGCTGAAAAAAGTCCAGAACTAAATCCAGTTGGAAAGCTTTAAGGAGAACACCATTGTCAAAAATATATGTCCCTTGCTGTCCAAAGCTTTTGGACACAAACTCCAGAAGACCAATTGGAGTGGAAGGTGGTTCAACAAATTATTAACTCACAGGGAGTGGTTACACAACAAACTCTTAAGATTTTTATGTGAATATTTCTTAATAACCATGTATCATTTTCCTTCAACTTCACAATCCTATTGCACCAGGCAAGATGGAACCTTGTTGTTGTAACGAGACACAATTTGAAAAAGTTCAGACATGAGTATTTTTGCAAGTCATTGTATTATGTTTTGTAAGCCACTTAGTCAGATTATCTTTATCCTTATCAAAAGCCTTTACCAAGAATCAAGGTGAAAAGGTTCTGCTTTATTGACACTAAAGACAGAAAACGTCACTCAGCTTCTTACTCATTTTGTGGAAAAGAAGACATGACACATATAGTGATACAAACAATGAAGAGGGTGTCATGCCACCCATGAATATCTGGAATATTTTGTGAGGTAGTGTAGTCAAATAGTCAAAACAGGTGAACAAAAAAATAATACAGCATCAGCAACTAGTTCCAAGTTCTTATTGTAAATTTTATTGTTCAGCAATTTATACCAAATTGGCAACACACCTGCACTTCATTAGACAATGCCATTGTAGAACAGGTCAAACCAAACAACAAAATCTAGACAGAGAAACAGGAATAAGATCATTAATCTAATTTACAACCTCATCTACATAACTGAATGGTCTACAGAGCCACTCAGAAGGTTAGTTTAAAAAAAAAAATATATATATATATATATAAGAAAAGAAAACCCCATTTGGTAGAACCCAGTGACACAATCAGTGACATACAGCCAATAAAGCAGGAAATGCTGGGCCGGCCCCTCCCATACACCTTGTTCAGGCTGCAGCATCTGAAATGGACAAACAATGGTGAGTGAAAAAGAAAAAAAACAAGCAATTTACAATAAACGTAACTTGAAACAAAAGAAACATTCATATTCATTCAAAGGTCCAGAAGTGTTAGCTTGAACTAAAACGGAACATAACAACATAACATAATTCTACCACAAACAAACTCGGGATAGGGAGTGAAGAAAAGTTGCAACAGTTTAAATTAAAGTGTTATGACCAACTATAAAAGGATTAAATAAATCAGAATTATGAATAAGGGACAAGTGGTAAACACAAATTGAACCACTTTGTCACATATCTAAATGTAGGGAGAAGATTGTCTTGACATAACTCGGGACGTAAGAGTACAGATAATCAACAGATACACTGCCTTTTCCTTACTGTACCAAATAAGGGGATGTTTATTGATGTATGACACAGAATTAGTACACAAAAATTGGCTCCATGTCAGTGCCTTAACATTTCAAGTATGCTACAATCCTTCTGGAAAGAACCGCAGCACTCTCCAACCATTGTCTCATAAATACTGACAAATTACTCTTTCTGGAATCTGCCCCAAAAGAGATGACATCATGTTTGTTCACTTGTCTCAAACACTACAAACTCTTGCACTTGAGATGAAAACAGTCCACACAGGAATCAAACTCAGGTCTGCGATGCTAAATCTATGGTTTTTTAATAGGGCCTCATGTGGAATCAGGTTTTCCTTCTGCTGCTCCAAAAGATATTTTTAGTCAGACAGTGGTTCATCTGCTTAAAGTACACTGCAGACTGCAAATTTTTCTGACTTGCTTTATTTTTGGTTCATCTCTGGTTTTTGATAAATCTGTGATTCACATCCACAGGCAGATGGCTGGCCACAAATATCTTCAGCTTCCCTCTTTCATTGTTTTGCATAGAAAGGTTTACAGCTAAAAAATTTAAAGGGGGCTGGCAGGGTGGGAGCTGAAAGTCGGCATTCCAGCCCGAGTTAAGTGGAGTAGAGGTTGTACGGATAAAGAGCGTGGGTAGAAGTGTGGGTGTTGCATTGCAGGGGTGTAGCAGCGCAAAGAGCAAAGATCAGTTCCTGATTCCACAGCCCTGAGCTCACCTCCTTTACGCCTGCTGCTAGCCACTCCTTTTCTCCTTCACACCCTCCTTTTCCTTCTCCTCCCACTCCCTGTCTCCACTATGTCTCTCCATCTGAGGTGTTAACTCCTTGTCGAGCAGTTCCTGCGCTGTTGGCATCGATGTCAGCTTTTAACGAAGCTTGGGCTGGGGTGAGAGGCAGGCGTGCAGCTCCTTACTGGAATCGAAGCCGTGCATGCCAGTAAGGTTCAAAATGAGTCACTCCAGAAATGTTGTTATCCATTTGCAACAACTTCATAATCTTCACGGCTATTCATTTTGACCTGGCATGACGGACACACACGCTTGCGGCAGCGGAGACACACATGGCTGACTGAGGAGGGGTGCTGGATGGATCGTGTTTGTGTTTAGCCTAAAAATGCCGGGTTTAGTCAAGCTCCTCTAAATCACGTTGGCTCTATGAGCATTATAAACAGCAGATTAGTGATAATCTGCAACAGAGTCGTCTCACTGAATATCCCAGGCTACTCCACAAATAAAACCATTAAAGCAAATTATGGCATCACGCATTAAGCCAGACTGACAGGTGAATACGAGAATAGAACAAGTACAGGGAGCAGTGATATGAATGGTTTGCCATTGGGGGGTTTTGGAGGGAGACTTGGCAACCTTATATGGACTGTTTTAGGTGAGGAGGTGGATGGGCTGGAAGCATCTTGCACAATAGAGTACCTGGGATGGACTGGGTAGGGCTTGGCAGACACATGAGTTCACGCTGTCCTTCAGCGCTGTTTCCTCACCACTCACAAGTGCAGTGTGTGTGCAGTCGAGCGAGCGAGACATTACACAACACACAATAGACTGTGACATTTGAATGTGCTGACTGTCATTTGGTAAGTAACGCTTGGGTGATGTTAATGCTGCGGAAAGAGATGACCTTATGATAGATAAGGTGTTAAGGCCCCTTCCAGTCTTATACTTGTTTAGCCTCGTCTCTTGCATTCATCCCCTTCCTCCGCCCTTGCTACCTTTTTCTACCCTGAACTTTTTTATTTTAATGAAATAATCATAGCTCACATGGCCGCACATTGTCCTCTGGCTGGTGGAGCTATAAAAAGACCCAGTTGACTGCATTTATTTATCAATGAATGCTGGACTGAGCCTTCTCTGCTTTCACGCTGAAGGATCAGACAGTACATGATTAAGGGCGCTATTACAGTTTGGCAGCTCTTGACTTTCGTCTGTAACCTCCTCTGGCATAATGTACTCTAATGTGTTTGAGTTCCATTTGAACTTTCAGCTTCCTCACTGTCCCTAGCGCATCAATGAAAAATGTTAGAGTGCACGTGCAAGTGTAATTAGTGGAGAAAGAATCAAAGGGGTAATAGATTATTCAGACATAAAGCATGGTGCTCATGTTGCCGCCATTTGCTTTCATTCATTTTTTTTATTGCGTTTTCTGTTGCTTTCATGTCCTTTGTGTGCGGGATGAAGCCCTGGTTTGTCAATCGCTATGTGCTCCTGTACCTTTGGGTTTTGGACAATGAGGTCTATGCAGCGAATAGAGGATGTCAATGTAAACACAACTAGTCAGTGCAAAGGAATGCATGAGGCATGTCAAGAAAACCCTGGAGACAAAGTACAAAGTTAAGAGGGAGGGGTGAGACGAGGGGCGAAGTGAGAGGAAGATGGAACAAAATGTAACAAAGGGGGTACAGAGAAAATTGGGTGCAAGTAGGAGAAGAAGAAAATATGACACAAGGTGAAAAGTTAGTGGGAAAAAAAAGAGCCTGGGGGCTTGAAGAGAGAACATATGAGAAACAGAATACATAATTAGGAGTGAAAAAAGGTGACAAAGTGAAGACAGGGAAGGTAGAGTTTAGGTTTGACTAATAGAGATGCTAGGAGGACTGAGTGTTGGATTAGCAACATCACGGAGTGTTTAACCGAACTCTCCGTGAAGTCATGGGGTTCATTCAGTCTGCTAGATAGCTTGAGAGAGCAAAACATTCAGGAAATAACAGGAAGGTTGGGCGGGTTACTTTCAACCTCTGTCTGTTATGGAATAAGCTAGATTAAGAAATGTTGGCAGCCATTTAAACTAGGTGTTAGGAAAATAATCCGCATTCTTACGGCAATAAACATGAGAAGTGTTTTGTAATGCTAATTGCACTTACCCCACTAATCACTAATAAAAGACAATAAAGTCAGTTTAAAATGTAAAGACATTTTGTCTTTTCATAAGACAAATTAAAGCCCTGTTTTTAAACCAATTAGCTCACAAAGTGACGTCACTTACATCTTACATAATATTTAATGACTATTCATAGTAAGCTGCATGAAAATAATATAAAGTAAAATATTTTCTTGTGTTCTGTTATGTTCATAGTCATCAAAGGGAAATCAGAAATGACTAAAACAAGTTTAGTTCAAAACTTTACAACAACCTCAAGTAAGCCGCAACATTCTGATCGATGTGTCTGGTCTGGCTGCAGAGGACTGAGGATGCTGGAGGTGTAAACTAAGGGTATCCTTTCATTCCAAAGGAAAGGATTAAGAAAAAAGGAGGATGAGAGGAGAAGGGAGGTTCTGTGAAGGGCAGAGGTTGGGGGTAGATTATTCATCTGTAGTAGCCGTGAGAAACTTCAAAGGCCTTTGGGAGGCCTTGACAGAGAGACGGGTCAGAGTTCTGTAATCCAAAAAGAGGTTACAGAGGCCTGCAACTCTGGTTCCCGGTGCTGCTGAAACTAATTTAGCCAACGGGCCCTGGAGGCTCCCCAGAGGGGCCAGGCTGTAACCAGAGGAGCTGTGAGTGACGAAGTGCAGGAAACTGCAGCCAAAGACAGGCTCAAACACACATCACGTAGAATATTTTACCAGCCGGCGCATACATATACTTGCAGATGTGTCATAAACACTGCTCCTGTTAAGATGGGAATGTGTAAGATCATACATATTAAAATAAGCAGATGTTTTATTTCTTAAGAGAAACAGTGGTGAATATTACAGAAAAGTCAAAATATATGAGTTGTTTCTTTTGCCAGGTTTTACATTTATGCTCTGAAACAGAAAACGTCATATTTTCAGCAAGAAAAAAAAAAGGAAGGAACTTCTCCAATTACCAGACACTTTGCTGTTCACAGTCAGGGAAAGTGGAATTTTTTTTTTTGTTTAAGCAATTACTTTTTTACAGTCACCCACACTGAATTCCTTCGTTGCTGACACATATGGAATTACTGTACCAACTCAGAACCTCCCAAAATGACAGAAGACTGTAAAATACAAGTAGGCTCTGTGAAAGGAGACACTGTGGTGATGAGGCTTCAGCTTCTGGTGTGTGTCTTTGAAAGGACTGAACGTCAGCTCTACAGGCTGTTTGCAGTCAGAAAGAAGATTCACAATTACAGCTTTACACTTAAACCGAAGAGTTTAACACCTGGCAAGAATTGTAAGGATGGTGTATCGTTATGCTCCTGCTATTTGTATAAAGTGCATGTTCTTCACATAGACTGCCATTAAAAATATTTTACTGTCTGGTGCCATTGTGTCAAAAAGGAGAAAAAAAAAGTTTTAAGACGCACACAAACTCTTTCTATCTAAGAATCTTTGTTGCCTGAGAAACCATGGAAAACTGAGCGTATGCCATGCGATTGTCATATGAGAGACTTGGGTTTGGAAAAGTGATAGAAGAGATCACACGGGGAAAAAAAGCAGCTGAATGGCGTTTTAAAAAAAGAAAATTGATTATCCTGGTGGGCAGGAAAGACGCAGTGGGCGTCAGAAGTTTTGTGGAGAAAGAACACAAGAAGTGCAATTAGAAGCTGCAGGTGGGTGCTTCACAATGAATGATTGCAGGCGTGCTTGTCTCAACAAGATGGTGTTCGTTTGACTTTCAGCTGCATGTGAACGCGCATGTTTGAGTCTCCTCACATAGTCCTCTCATTTTCACTTCTGCTAACATGAGCTAAAGCATAGCAAAGAGGTTTAAATGCATGCCTAATATAAACATGCACTCATTTTCTGACACATTCTCTACTTGCATACACTGCTGCTTTCTTCAGACACAGGTTCAGTCTATACATAACATTCTTATGTGATTCTAGGCAGGCTTTGACATGTTTTGCTTCAAAATAAAGAAATTCCATCTATGATCATATTACCTTTATAAAATATTACGACATGCTAAAAGTAATATAAGGTCAAAAATCAGCTTTCTGGTCTTATAATCAATATAATGCAATAAAAATAAGAATCTGTCCCAACAAAACCACCCTTTATGCTTAATTAAGTTGGATATAGATAAAGATTCAAATGCAAATTTTAATTTTTGGTATCTCTAAATAGACTAAGCTTGCTGGTGAGGTCATTGTTAGTGGTGACGCTGCATTAGGTTACTCTCAACCTGTAAATTTTTGTTTCTTTTAGAGTAATGACCTCTTCATTCCTCAATTAATTTTCAGCTGAAGTTGGTACATGACCCAATCTACTGTGAATAATAATCTCTTACCAGCTTTAGCCAGTCTTTGTCTATTTTTTGTTTTGCTCTATGGTTTATACACACTTTTTGCACCAAACATATCCATATGACACAGTACTTGTCTTCTTCCTGAATGGTTGGATGTCTGGACATTCCCATGCTGTTCTTGCATATAATTGTTGAAACAGATGGATGTGGCGCCCTCAAGGCATTGGAAAATGGATCATGGGATAAAACAGACTTGTAGAGCTCTCTATGTTTTCCTTCCTCATTTCTGCCTGGTTCCTTTTGGATTTTCCATGATGTCACACAAGGAAGTACTATGTATGAGATGTTGCCATAGAAAACCTTTAACAGGCATTCCTCCATATAACCTAACAATTTAGCATTTAGCAAACTGTAATAATTTAAATAATCCCAACAGACCTGAAACAGGAAAAGTAGAATCAGATTTAATAATGTCAGAATATTAAACAGTGTATTTAAATAAGTGACTTCCACTGTAAATGCAAGTGCTACTGAAACCTATTTTCTTTTTTAATTATTTTTATTTATTTGCATTATTTTGTTACATTGTCAACCTTGTCTTGTTTTCTTTAGTTTCTCAAAACCCTTCGACTAGGCTGAAACCTTATTTCCCTCCTCCACAGTGCCCTCTTCTGAGGGTTCAGAGGTTTCCTCAGAACAGTACTTTGTAGGTTTAACATTGAAATTCTTTTCACTGAATATAATCTATAGGGATACATTGGCCTATATATATATATATATATATATATATATATATATCTTATTTTTTTTATAATCCAGACAGCAAAATCTGAGGTGAAATTACACATTTACTTTGTGAAATGGACACGCTAAAAGAAACATATGTGGTTGTAAATATAGGACATAATAATCAGTATACTGGAGAATATAAAAATGGACATGATAAAATGAAATTCCTAGCATGAGGAGACGATGACCTATCTTTGAAAAGTGCAGAACTTAACCAGACCCAAAGGTCCTATGGCGTCCTAGTTTGCGAGTCCCTGTGGTAGGTTTTAGTAGTTCATCTGACAGGCTGACAGGCTTGTCTCACGTGTGAGCAGCTTCTCCACCTCCTATCTGGCTCTCGCATTGCTTTGGTGCTTTGCTTCATCCGTCCATTTTCACCAAGCAGAAAGAAGGGCTCACCTTACAGCTACCCGCCTCTGTATGTGAGGAATGTACGACATGCAAAGATGTGTGGGCTCCACATGCATACCGCCTTTCTGCTTAAATGAAGCCCTTTTTCTATGAATTGTTTATTCAGGAAGTGCACTGAGGTCACAAATGGGCAGGTGAGTGTGTACGCCTGAGTCTATGTGTGAGCTTCACCGGTGAGATCATCAGATGACGACTGTGGGGGCCTGAATGTCACCGCGGGGAGAGCTGTCACGAAGAAGGAACACCATCTCTCGCAATAAAACGTGACAAGTTAGCTATGTCCCTCCTCTGTAGTGCGCTGTCTCTTGTTGCTGCATGATACAGAGGAGCCACTCTGCTCCCTCAGAGGACAAAAAATAAAAACTAAAAATATGCTGCCCAACTTATAACCATTGTTAACCACTGTAAGATATTCTCTTGTGGCAGCATGGCTCAATTGCAATCTAATTTTCTCACACAAACATCACTTTTTCATGAGTAAAACTGAGAAATTGTTCACGTTGCTGCAGAAACAGAATGTGTGACAAGTTATTTCACATGCTCTAAGAAAACCGGGCGTATGTCGGCATATCATGCAACACATTGTCTTCCATGAGAATCGCAGAGGTGAAAGCATGAGTGGGTGGAGGCAGCTGTCAATTGTGGGATGTGATGAACGACAGACAGCTATGGGTGCCATGGGATGGTGGTGTTGGGGAGGTGGGATGATGGTGCATCCTAGAGCTTCGTCGTGACTCCTGTCCTGACCCGACTGCTGACCAGCAGAGTGGGAGGACAAGAGAGAGAGACTGATAAAGAAAGACATGGCCTGATGTGGAGGAAGAAGAAACAAGGGACAAGAGAAAAGCAGGGAAAGATAACGTGGGTTGACCTGTTTTAATTTTTCTCTGAAGCGAAATGAAGGACACAGCAGCAGGGGTAGGTGGGTGTCAAAGTGGGAAAGAAGCATCATCTATTTGTCATCTGTATTTCTCACTCTCATCCCGCTATCTTGTTTTTTTTCTTTTTTCTCCCCCCACCATTTCTCTCTTTCCACGCCTCTGTCCTGCTGTTTCTGGCTTCTCGTGGGAGTGCAGCAAAGGCAAATAAACAGAGGAGACTGTTTATTTCTGCTGCTGGGGAATAACTGTGCATTATTGCCCTTGAATTACCTTGCCTTGGGTTACCTCAGCCTACTAATTTCTAACGGAAAACATACCATAATGATTTATTTGTCTACCCTGGATGAAACTTTGGCACAATCTCAGTTGTCTCGCCCAGTATACACTTGAAACAAAAATACTCGCAAGAACCTTTTAAGGCTGCACATAAGGACAATGAGGAATGCATCAGAGAAACCCAGGTAGGCAAACAAAAGAAAAATACAAATTCAATCACTCAGATTTGCAGAAGGCATCTTTTTCTACATCACACAGAAACACACACAAACACACAAGCAAACACATGCACATAGATTATTAGCCTCCAGTGCCAGATGTGCCACCCACATACAACACACGGCTCCATCGTTTGTCCTCAACAATCATAGGAAGTTAGTCAGCATTGCTTCTAATCCCCCCACAGAGGCTGCGATTTATCAAACATACTCCCCATAGAGCAAATAAATAGAAAAGTATCTTGTGCAGTTTGCAGTATCAAAATCCCCCCCTCACCCCTTTCAACTAGTTTGATCATTAAAGAAAAGCTTCAGCCATAATTGTTTTTGAAACATATAAGTTAAATTGTATAAAGTGATAGCTTCTTTTTGAAAATACCTACACAGCAGGTGTCTCAGCAGTGTTCCCTTTAATTCTTGAAAGGGACTCTCAAGCAAGGTTCTGATAAAAGGTTTTAAGTAGCTAATATCTTATTTATGCCGAAACTTAAAATCCAGATTAGGTCACAAAACCTGAAGCTGTGGCTCGTCTCTCACCCACACTGAATTCACACTTTTGCCATATTAACAGTGTCACAGAGATCTAAGCAACAGCAATGTTGATAGCTGTGATTTTCATATTAGTGCATCTCTAAAGACTCTTCTTGACTATGGGGTAAATTCTGCATTGCATTCATGTCTTGATTTTTCGTTTTACCTTCAACTACATAAAAAACAACAGCTACACGGAAGTGTGTTTGTGTATTCATTTGACCTGACAGGCTACATACTAATGTGTCAATCAGTCTCTTATTGTGGTTTTGGAAATTCATACTTTCATAATTGTGTTTACAGAGTAACAGAAAGAAAACCCCAGGCCATATACATGTACAAACAACACTTTAAAATACCTGTTGAAAATATAATATGAGAAAGGATTAAGAAATGTTTGTAATTACACGAAACAAAAGTATTTAAAGGATCATTGCAGATTTAAAGAAAATCTTTCACAGGTCAGATTAAGAGAGACAAATTTCATATAATATATAAATATATATATAAATTATAGTGAGGACAGGTAGCTGATATCTCAGTTTATGCACCAACATGAGTGCGTTCTCAATGATTATTAAGGAATAGTTTGTAACAATCTAATCAACTCTTTTGTACTTAGGAAGGAAATTTTAAAAGTTTGGAAGTGGGGCTCTGCATGTTTAAGGCTTCCAGGGGGAATCTTATTTTGTGTCCTTTTTAAAGCAATAGCAGCCTACCGAACATTTAATTGCTCATAATTTATCAGCGACATATCTATTGCGTGAATCGTCCAATGACCACATCCCCAAAATACTTTATTTGTCACATTCAAGAAACCAGCCTTGTTAGATTTTAGTTTGTCACTCGGTTATTAATTCTGGATTTAGCTACCAGAAGATGGGCACACATGTGCTTTTAAATAAGTTTAAATGCATTTTTGAGCTGTGTCTATTTTCATCTCCGTCTCAATTTAAAGTAATATTTAATAAGCCAGTTTTATTTTTCACCTAGTTATTAATGCAATTTTGTGTCTATGTTTGACCAGAGCAGTGTCTGATTACAGTTTATTTTGACTGTGTATGCCAACAAGTATCATGTTTTTACATATATATATATATATATATATATGTATATATATATATATATGTATATATATATATATATATATGAAACATTGAAACGGCATCTTGCATGACAAGAAAAACCACAAAATATTTCTTGCAGGTAGGCTGAAGGCACAGCATAGGTGATAGCACTAAAACACAACATCTGCCTCAGACATGTACCATTATATTCACTGTCATCTCCAATTTTACTGTCATTCAGTGAAAACATATTTTTATTTAGGAAACGACTAAACAAACCATCCTCCCCCAGTTTGTGTTACTGATTTACATTTCCACCTCCTCAGCATGTCAGCGCCAGAAATGTCCGGACCAACTAACCTTGCGAGTCAAGTGTTTCCAAAAACATTAGTAAACCAACCCTGCCCACACAGGCTTGCTGCAAGCTCCCTGTATTTAAATTGACTGTGCTAAACAATCTGACAAGCCATCCGTGCATGGAATGAGCAGAGATATGAGAAGACAGATGACAGATTTCAGCATTGTCTTTAAACTAAACTTGGGTCTCTTGTGGCTTAAGAGGGAGAGACAGTGCAGTAAGACAGGTTGTAGATGTAGAAAGAGGCAACACCAAGCCGAGTCACAGCGGTGTGTCTGACATTCTGACACGAGCATGTTGACACAAACACACATGCGTTTATGCGCAGGGTGTGCACCTTTCGTTGTCTTCAGGCAGCCTCATACAGAGGTGATAATTATCTTCTGATGTATGCCTGTTGACTCAACACGTCAACCTCACAATGGACACGCGACCAAGTCAATGCACTGCCTTTGTTTGAACTTATGAGCAGCCTGTTTGTCTCACAGTTAGGGCTTTTGTTAAGAGCGTGCACGCATTTGGATGTACGCTGAGATTTGCACCTCCCTCCACATGCCATCTCTTCTGACCCAGTCTGGAGGTGGTGAAGCTAAAGCAGCGCTGCTGCCTCCGGGGGATTTTGAGTGAAACAGTGCAGGAGCTGAGGTCCACCTCGGAAGACTAGACAGAATCTCCTACACATGTGGCACAAACAAAGAAGCATGAAGTTTTGCTGGGCCTCTACTCTTCATCCACTGCCCCCCTCCCCCCTCTTTCTTTTCCCTCCATGTACGCATGACAATATGGGGAGTGAGAAAGAGACAGAGAAAGAAGAAAGCATTGATTTTTGCTTCATCGTTTCAGAAAATCTGTTTTTTGGGTGAAATGTGAATTATTAATCATCATCATTAAATTTTGATGCTTTTCTGTTGCTGTAAAACTTGAAGTTCCTGAGTAAGGAGGCCCTGTGTAACCTCCTGAGTGCACAGTGGTGCTGCTGCAGCTCCACCACCTCCACCCACATCGACACACATGTATGTCTGTCTTTCACCTCCTGGCACTCCTTTCATCCTCTCTGGCCCTGTGTGGGAGTGGGCGTGCATGCATGTGTGTGTGTGTGTGTGTGTGTGTGTGTGTGTGTGTGTGTGTGGGTGTGCGTGTGTGTGTGTGTGTGTGTGTGTGTGTGTGCTGGAGAAAGATGGGGGTCGGGGGATGAGGATGAATTAGATCATGAAATGAGAGCTGCTGGCAGTGTGTCTAAATTGGCTAACTATAGCTAACAACATTACACACTGTCCATCTGGGGCCGAGCTTGTCCTCCCTCTGCTGGTAAAATCAGCCATGTAAAGGACTCCCACTGCCAGAACCTTCTTTGTGGAAAATAAAATGTAGGCTAAGCAAAGGTAAAAGAAATACAAGATTGTAACAAAGATTTGTTTGCTAGATGGAAATCTGGCAAACTCAAATTGCAAAGAGAACTTTGGAGATTTGAAAAACCTGGACTTCTCCCTACTGGTTGGAGTTCATTTGTTGCTTGAAGCAGAAGAGTTCAAGTATCATAGTGTCTTAACACAAGTGGTAGGATTGGGAAGATGGATTGATGGATTGAGGCCTTGTCTGCAGTAATCTGGGCCCTAACTCTAAGTCTTTGTGAGGAAAGAGCTGATTCAAAAAGTAAAGCTGTCACTGTATCTATGTCCATGGAGCAGCTGTCTCTGCATGCGTCTTGAGAAATGCATAATGTCTGAAAGAACAAGGTCCTAGATACACTGAGCAACCTCTGAGTCTGAGCCTCTGAGATGGATTTATAAGCTTTATCGACTAGGGGTGACCTCCTAGTTGAGCCCCCAAGGTCTCACATTGAAAACTTACCTCTATTTCCTGTACAATCCCTCAATATTTATCTTTCTGTATCTTAATGACATACGACACCAAACAGAAACTGGACAGCAATGCTCAGAAGAAATACAATCCAGCGACTGTAACTCATATAACATGTTGACCTCAATAAATGATATACGCACACATAACGTTCTGGCACATGAATGCAGACAGCACATTTGGTTCAGCTCAAGATGTTTCCTTCTCAGACATATGACAGAACATTGAATCTGCGGCTTATGTCAAAGTGACTTCATGTCTTTCAAACCAAAACACTGCTGACATATTCAGCATTTTATTACTATAGTGACCCAATTATTTTAGGAGTTATTTTAGCCACTATAATTCCAGAGAGCAATTGCGGCACAGCAAAATATGTGTTTGTTTTTTTTTAAATTACATGCACTACATTACCAGTTGAAAGCAAAGATGAACTTTAATATCTGGAAGATAATAAGCTTGCATGGTGTGAACTTATCAAGAAAAGAGTTGATGTGGTGATCATGAATGGTGGCTCATTCATGATTTAATTTACAGAGGATGATTAATAAGATGGAGTCTGAGCTGACCGATAGCTGCTTTACTGCTAATGTTTGCCCCTTTGCAACTTTAAGTACAAAAGCAGGATGTACTATCGGAAGCAAGATATTGCTATGGTTTTGCTTTTGACAGACTCCATGACAATATCTCAATCAAACTGGATGAAACCTTTAAAATCCTCCCAGCAAGTAAACAAAGCTGTGGGTTTACTGTGAAACCCATATCATGATGCTGTAGTGACTTTTTGAGTTAAACTGAGGGAGTAATGTGGTCAGGACATCAAATAGTGAATATAAAATCTCTGATTGCCAGCTAGTAGACAGACATTGATGTCAATGACTACTTATCCAAGTTTCCCAGCAGCTTAGTCATCAAGATATTTAAAAGGTGCTCTTCTGGTCTCATCTGCTGTTTGATCTCCTACATGGAAAGATGTCCATCATTAATAAATTCATAAAATACTTCTAATAGATGTGAAATTAACCATAAATAACTTATTTATTGTAGTGTATATTTTACTTACTGTAATACCTTTTCTTACTTTTGATCAGTAGAAAGGGTTGCCAAAACACTGAGAAAAATAAAAGCAGTCAAATCCTCCACCCATTCTCAGTACCTACTGGGTGTCTTCCAGTGCCCATAACTGGCAGTTTGCCTGAGTAGGTGGCCAGCGCCAGGCAATCTGTGCTCAGGCACCTATACTGACCTGGCATCTGCTGGACACCATGTGGGCCCAAGAATGTGGGCACAAGGCAGATGCTATGAAGGAGGGGAGGATGAAGGGATGTTACAGGAAGGGAAGAGTTGGAGGAAGCAGAAGTTGCTTTTCTGGCTGTGTTCCCCCCAAAAGTTACTTAACACTCTCTTGACTTAGATTCGGAAGTGTTTAGTAATTAATGTTAGCATAGCACGGCTGATCCAGCAAGCCTTGACTGTTACTTTGGAGGAAAAGCTGATGGAAGACAGGTGTCAACAGTAGAAAGAGCGGATAACACAGGTGAAAAACAACGACTCGGGGAAAGTGAAAGACAAGAAAGAATGAAACAGGGGATAATGGCCAAGGAGTTATAGCACAAGCCTTGGAGGCAAAGATGAAATATTTGCAATTCCACTGGGTGCCTGGGTTGCAGTCTTTCACTCCATTTGTATGGAAATGAGTTTGTCTTTCTTTTTTCCGAGTGCAGAAGGGACCAAAAGGGAAGGAAAGAAGGATGAAGACGGAGAGAAGGTGAACATTGTCAAATATTTTGTGATTCCTGCCAATGCTGCTTGGAAAGCTGGGGCCTGGTTTGTTTCTGTGCAGCACATGTTATTGAAATAAGTCTGAGTTAATGGCAGGCGGACCCATGCACCTAAAGCACAGTGAGCCGGTTTTTCTTGTTGAAAAGCTCTTTGCTGATATACTTTTATTGACAGTATGCCTTGTACAGTTCCGTCTCTCTTCTCACTCTCTATTTCTATAAGTACCATCCTCCAGCCTATGCCCACAGCTGGGACTACTCTGATCCGAGGCCCGGGACTGCTTTCTGCCAGATAATTAACAGATGTTGTGGAAGGCCTCTGTTTGGCTATTTTCAGCTGCTCCAGAGTGTCTGCACGTATCAGTGTGCACTCTGGGTGTGTTGAGTGATGCTGCCACTCATCTATTCATGGCCAGCTGCTCAAATCTACAGCCCAGGCTGAAGGGGAGAAGACATTTCATCTCTGACACTCTCTACTTTGCTCTGTTCCTACAATCCCACCCCTCCCCCCAATGCACTCTCTTCCCCTTGTCGCTTCTCCACCCTCCTTTTCCCTTCCTTTCTGAGTCACAGCCGCCAGCCACAAGTCTGCATGGGTCTGAGTCATGCCTGGGCTCTCGTGAGATGGGCCCTGCTGTCTGTGAAACCACAGACATGAGATATGAAAAGTGGGAAATGAGAGAACAAACACCAACAGCCAGATGAACAAACGCTCACAAAAAGCACACAGTACAAACAGAGATATAATTTAGATGTTAGGAATCCTCTGGTGATTAAAAAGCTGCTTGGGGCCAAGCTGTGGCACCTGTCTCTCACAATGAGCAATGACGTCTGAGCTGCAGTGACTCAGGTTTTATTGAAGAACTTGATGGCTCATTCATGATTTAAGTTTACAGAGGATGATTAATAATCTCTTGTTCTATTAAAAAAATTAAAATAAAAAAAGCCTTAAATGTTGAATGCAATGCCCCCCACACCTGGTAGAGATGCATGAGACAATTTAAAACAAAATAATAATTTACTTCAATTGCATAATCTCAGTTTTCCTCTTCTGAATCAGCACTGTATGAACGTAAAAAAAATGCATCTGCAGTATTTCTACTATTCATAATATACTGTTTTTGTTAATCGGTATCTAAGTAATAATACATGACTTCCTTTTCCAAGGGTTATAAATATGACATGACACAAAGGCACAAATTTTGCTCACTGTATGTCTTATAGCTGGAAGAAACAAATCAATAGGGTTATTTTTCTCCTGACATTTTTTGGGTGTTACATAGCCACCCAAAGAATGTACCCCCCCGCTTAATAATTACTTATGTTCTTGTTTTTTGTCACAAGTACATGCTTCAGATCATCAAACAAATTTCAACATAAGACAAAGATAAAGTGAGTAAATACAGGATGTGAGAAATACATTTCCCCCTGAACCTTACAAGTGGTGCCACCTTTGGCACTACTGCCGCTGCCAACAAGCTTTTACGATAATTGGCATCATATCTTTTACATCTTTTTTTCTAAGTCAGCTACATTGAAGGGTTTTTGAGAATGAGTCATGTTGGTCGAAACTGAGATTCTTGTGCAGACAACAATAAACAGATGCAGATGCCAAAGAATAGTTTAAAAGATTTATTTGAGAGATGGTACAAGATGGGGGACCTCACGGTGTTAGGTTGCAGTCCAGATCTGCTATGTTTGTTGGTTGCAATACTTTGAACTCTGCTTGCCAATAATCCATTGGTGACTTTGATGGACGTTCAATGACCTCTCTAAAATTAGAAAGAAAGTAAATAATCATGAGGGTGTTGTTGTGATTATGGAAAAGAAAGAGTCCTGAAGAATGACATTTATAATTGGTGTCTTCATTGCACAATTTACCAATCACTGTTTGCAGCTTTTGTTCTGCAGTGTAGCCGATGTATGCTTCAGCTAAAGGTCAGAAACAGAAAACTGGACATTCTCCTTATGGATTGTTTGGTACAGAGCACAGTTCATGGTTCCATCAGTTACAATAAGTCATCCGAGCCTTACGAAAGAAGTAAAGCAACCCCAGGCCATTACACCGTGCTCCAAATTATTATGCAAGTGATATTTTCTCAGATTTTCTTAAATGGTCAATGCAAATGATGGTCAGTATAATTTTCAAGTCATGAACTA